>JAJJWW010016682.1:0-221812 GCA_023531295.1 Papaver armeniacum
CTTTGTCTAATAAGAAGATCCACCTTACGTCAAAATGCGATAGAGAGTTGAAACTTGGTCACAAGTTAATGATGACTTGTAGTTATGTTTTGAATTATGCCAACACTTAGAATTAGGATTTGATGAACCAGTTTTTTCTGTTGTCTTGATTGCATCGAGCATAACTTGCATAATTTTTCAAAACCCTAATTTTTCTCTTCGGCTAAATATTGAGCTTCGACTCTCTAGAGGAATAAGATACCTGAAAGAATCCTTGGATAACTTAGTGAGATTAGTGAGACATGATGAGAAAATATGGACCCCATTTTCCGAAAATGTAGAATCTTTGTCCCGGAGAAGTTACGAATTTAGACTTGTATTTTGCCTAAACCTTAAATCCTCTTTTTTTTTTTTTACTCCTTGAGACACTCACGAAGAGGCTTGATGAGTCTCGGGAATGTGTGTATATATGTTGTGGAGTCAGTTACCTTGTTGTTGATGGTGGATTTTCATTTAAGGTTAAAATTGTAAAAACCCCGAGAAAATCATGCGGCCGACATCTTGTAAAAGATAAAGCCATAATAAGTGTTGGATACTCCTTCACTTTACTAATTCACCTAGAATGGAGCATGCGACAACAATCCCATTCTCAGCTGAATACATGAAATTCATCGAGGATGGAGCATGTAGCAACAATCCCATATACTGTGAATTTATAGCATTATTAATTAATGCGTAAGCGACCTTGTATTTCGTACTCATTATCGGTGCGGCATGACGACCGAGTGTTTCTCTCGTGATAAACCACGAACCTCAAGCATTATAATGAAAGCATGTACGAAATACCAGGTACAGGTTGCAACTCGGTGTGTTATACTGGCGATTGAGAACTCTCGGTGTGTTATACTATTTAGATTGAGCATCGTAGTATCGGTCTGGATATGATCTCGTTCATCCAACTTCACCGGCCATGATTGGATGGCCCGGATCGATTCCATAACCCCCAAGCAGGTATGGAATATTCACCCAGTAGAACCAACGGACCCCGCATGGTCGGCCTCCGTGGCCTAGCTTGCCAAAACGTCCAAACCCAGAAAGCGATGGGCGGAAAACCCTAAATAAGGGTTTGCGTCCCGGATTACATGTCGCAAAACAGGTCTCAACCATCCATCTTCGCGGTATAAATGGAGAGTGTAGATGTAGATTCAAAGGGCGAGAGCATGTCAACACAATCCGCAGTGGGCGCCGCATACTTGACCAATCGGTCGGGACCAACCATGGTTGGTCGTCCCAGTCGTGCGCCCAAACGGGCATGGTTACATGGCCGTGAAAGCCAAAATTAGGGTTTGAGCATCACGGCGTCCATCTTCTAAGGACGAATGGAGGGTCCCAGTTAGATTAAAAGCGGTCGGTCATACCAAAGATGACCACCGGTGGGCCGTCTATCCCCTCACCGATCGGCCAAGGCATATCATGCACAGCTATCCTAAAAGCGCGTCAAACTTGCGTGGTTACACTTCCCAAATTGCAAGGCGATCTCGACCACCAACTTCACTAGGACGATTTGAGTGGCTTAGATCACGTTTTCATGGGACCGATCAGGTATAGGCATGAATACCAGCCTACCACATACACGCTGCATCGATCGACCAAGACCGACCAAGATTGGTCGTCCGGAAGCAGCGTCCAAACTAGGCATATCACGCGGTTTTTCAATTCCTTTGCGGTAATGGATTTCACGCAAGCCGATCTGAAACCACCCCTCTTTCTTAGGTCAAATCCAGTGGCCTAGATCGCGCTTTATGGGACAGAGGTATGGGCGTTTACACCATCATCTTTGTTTTACACGCATCCCGGTCGAGACCTTTCCAAAGCCCTTCCCATGCTTGGTTTTGACCAAGTGAAGGTGATACTGCGCACCTCTTCAAAACCATGATTCCATCAGCGGTCGTAGATGAGTGTCTCAAAGATCATCTCGTAAAGTCGGCTTCACCGGATTGGTTATACAACCACGGGTCAGGAGTTAATTGGTCAATGAGGCGTCATGGTGATCACCACCGCCGCTTTACCACACCATGATCGCATACTTGTATAAAATACACATGATACTTCCAAAGTATCAACCACCGAATAACGTGACTATTCAATTTAGCATTACATGCTACTGTGGGTCCCACGATCCACACACTCGAGACATCAATCATGTACAACCGGGGATACATGCGGGGTATTGGTTCCGCGGTTTACGGCGTGCGAGTGCAACGCGCCATCACAAGAACGTGTTAGGAAGTCATGGACGGTTAAAGATGACGGGAGAAGTGGGCAAGGCTCGGTCGTGTAACACCAACACACACCTCCACTACTCCGTCACTCCACTTCCCCTACTTCCCACGAGAGAGACGTGAATAAGGCTCAAATGACTTGTATAAATAGGTTCTCCTCCCTATTTTGTCTACGGGGTAAAACCACACAAGTCCAGACAGACGAAACCAAGTGTTAATACAAACGTATTCAAACACCTAGAAGTGCTTGCATCAATCGTAACTTTGCTCACCTTTACGTTACAATTCATAAAGCAAGCCAACACTTTTCACCCAAATCTCAACACCTTCTTCGCCTCCCTCCCTAAGATCAACCCCATCTCCTTTCATTTTGTGACAGAAGCAGTCTGGAGCGGCCCATTTCTTGGTTTAAATAGGACTTTTGCATTGATTTCCGAATCTACAAGCACTCACTCAAGCTATGGTGCATTTGTTTAGGGTTTAGATTCATTCCTCATCACACACCCCAAATTACCAAATCCGTGGGAATAGTTTTCACCCATAAACAATTCGACCAAAGTGGGAGGTTAATCTCTCGGTTGTAAAGTCAATTTCTTCAATACTATTCATTCAATTTCGAGATGGTTGGTCTTAGGACCACCTCGGCCAGTCTCAAATCCTGATGGTTCCTCCAACGGGATGCCCCTCCTCTACGGCATATCCGCCCGGCATGATCGGGAGTTTCCCAACATTGGAGCGAACTAGCACGGGCACGGGAGATTCACACCGAAGAACATGGAGCTAATCAAAAGAAGCGTGCGGCATGCTTGATCTCCTCATCAAGATGACATCGAGATGAGCGTTCGGGAGACCTTTACACGAGGACTAGTCCCCTCGGATCAACAACTTTACTACGAACCAGAGGCCGGTGGATGGGGAAGCGGCATCTCTAGTGGAAAGCTTTTTGTGAACTCTTGCACCTCTCGAAGAATCACTGAGGCGAGACGTTTCTTGTAGTTAATAAAATAGCTCTGGATGTACATCCCGGCTCCTTCTCGTCCAGTCTTAAATGCATCGGAAACATACGTAAAAATAATGTTACATTCTGAGAAGACGACATGATGGCGGAGGAAGGTCACAACCGGGCCCTACATGTTACTTGCTCATCAAGGGTTGAGTTCGGGAGGAGGGCCCTCGCCGATACGGGAGCATCTTCGAATGTAATTACTCTCAAGACTCTCAAGACAGCGAGGTTAGCCCATGCAAGATTATCGACAGCCCACCACGATGACGGACTTGAGAAGGAAATCGGACCCGGCTACATACGGGTATGTCAATCAGTAGGACCCGTTCGGTCAAGAGCAAAAGTTTGAAGTCATAGAAAAGGGCTAGGACTACCATATGATATCAGGGGGAGACCGTGGCTTCACACAACAAAGGTGCGTTCCTTCAACATATCACCAGTGCCCGAAGACCATGCTAATGAGAAAGTAATGCATTCCTGCATCATTGTCTCGTGCGCACCAATATGCGGAAGTGGAGTTGTTCGAGCCAAAAGATGCTTCAAGTAGGAAAATCGAGACAAAGTCTGTACACCCCACTACCAACATGGGGCTTAATCCAGAAGAAGATCGACTTGCATCGAGGGCCAAGCACCACGACACGCCTTCTCGACGCGGCGTCCATCTTTATCCAGTGAAGCTTCAACCCATGTTCACACAAAAAGGGAACGCACTTTTGAAGTGAAACGTGTGAAGGGAAGACAATATACAGTAGCCGTTTAGCAATTAGCAGGAGAGACTGGCACCCAGTCTCTAAAAGCCCAATTGAATGTTGCAAGATCGACGGAATACAAGAGGAGGTATTGGACGCCCGCGACAAACTACAAGATGGAACCAATTCCACATTAACATGGGAATGAAGAATCTCCGGCGGATCCGGTTCGCTCGGAACGTACGAGTCTTGTTCAACTACTTTCAAGGAGTACCAAGATGTGTTCGCCTGGACATACGAGGAAATGCCTGTCCGGATGAAAAAAATCGTCACCCATCACTTACATGTCATACCAGATCCAAGCCAATCAAGCAATCTCGAGGCAATTGAGACATGAGGAAAAGAACAAATCGAAGAATGAAATTCAGTTACTAGCTTGGCTTCATCAGACCTATTCATCATCCGACACTGGTTAGCTAATGTGGTCAGTAAAGAAGAAAAACGGACGGATTCGGTCTTTGCGTGGATTTGAAGACTTGAACAAGTCTTGCCCCAAGGACTGACTTCCCCTTGCCTAACATCGACATGTTAGTATCGCCACTAGCGGACATGGCATGTTTTCCTTCATGGATGGTTACAGAGGCTACAATCAGATAAGGATGTATGAGCACGATGCAAGTAAGACAAACCTTAGAACCCCTCTTGGCAATTTTTACTATACCGTTATGACATTCGGTTTAAAGAAGAGCAAGCCTTATTGTTTATGGTGAAAACTACTCAAGTGAATTTGGTAATTTGGGGTGTGTGGATGAGAAATGAATCTAAACCTAAAAAAATGCCTTTCGGTGAGTGCTTGTAGATTCGGAAGTCAACGTGCAAGTCCGGCTAAACCAAATGGCGTTCAGACTTGTTTCGGTCACAAAGTGAAGGAGATGGGGTTGATCTTAGGGAGGAAGCGAAGAAGGTGTTGAGTTTGTGAAGGTGTTGGCTATGAATGACTTGTAACATAAAGATGGCGGGCTTACGATTGATGCAAGCAGGCTGGGTGTTGGAATACGTTTTTGTAGTAACACTTGCCTCTCGTTGTTTTCTCCTTGTTTTTGAAATAGGGCGGAGAACCTGTTTATACAAGTCATTGAGCCTTATTCCGTCTCTCGGGAAGTGGAGTAAGTGGAGTGATGGGTAGTGGAGTTGTGCGTCGGTGCCTTTGACCAGTCTTGCCCACTTTCATGTTCATCTCTGCAGTCCATGACTTACTAACACGTTTCTTGTGATGGCGCGTTGGCGCTGTACGCATGTAAATCATGCAGGGACCAATACCCGAAAGTATATATCCCCCGGGGTTTGTGACATGATTGATGCAGGCGTGTGGATCGTGGATCCACGATAGGTAGCATGTAATCTAATTTGAATATCTGCGTTATTCGGGGAAGTTGATAACTTGTGAAGTATCGTGTGTATTTTATGCAGGTATTGCATCATGGTATGGTAAAGTGATGGGTAATGACGCCTCAGCGACCAACTAACTCGACCAGGGTTGTATAACCAAGCCCCGGTGAAGTTGGACGGATGAGATGATCTTTGAGACACTAAATCTGCGGCAGATTAACAAAATTAGGGTTTTGAAGAGGTGCGTAGGCATCACTCTTGACTTAGTGAAACCAAGCATGGGATACAAATTTGGCCAGGCCGACCATACATGCGTGTAGACGGCATGATGGTGTAGGCGCATATACCCCGTTACCTCACGAAAGTATGATGGGTCGCTCAATTCATCAGGTGAAGTTGAGTGGTCGAGATCGATTTGCGATAGGAAGCCGAGTGCCGCAAGAGCCGCACATCACGCCCACTTCAGACACACGTTCCAATACGACCAATCTTGGTCGGTCTTGCCGATTGGCCTGTGTGAAGGTGGTAGGCTGTTGTTTACGCCTATACTCGAATATCCTATAAAAACATGATGCGAGCCATCCAAATCGTCCGGCGAGAAGTTGAGCGGTCGAGATCGGTTGTGGTTTTGGGAGGTGTGACCACGCCTAGTTTGGGTGCGTTTTGATCTAGCCAGGCATGATATGCCTTGGCACGTCGGGTGAGGAATAGGTGGGTCCACGGTGGTCATCTTTGGTATGAACGGAATGCTTAAATAATATTGGACCCTCATTCGTGCTAGGAGAAGATGGACGCTTCGTGATGCTCAAAACCCTAATTACGGATTTCAAAGCCGTGCGTCACCCCTTGTTTGGGCACCACGAATTTGTTACGACCAAGCATGGTTGGTCTTGGTAGTTGGTCAAGTGTGTAGGCGGGCCCTCGGTCATTGTGTTGACATGCTCGGGCCCTTTGAGTTTACATCTACACCCTCCGTCTATCGCGAAGATGGATGGTTGAGACTATTTGCGACACATGTAATATGCCGGAAACCCTAATTTAGGTTTTAGTCCATAAGGCTGTTTCTCAGTATGAATGTTTTTTGGCAAGCTAGGCCAATGGCCGACCATACGGGGTCGCGGTGGGTATTCCATACACTGCAGGGTGATGGAATTGACTGGGTCATCCAATCATGCTTGTGGAGTTGGATGACTGCGATCATATCCAGGACTTATGCGGTCGATCACCGGATGCTCAATCGGGCTAGTATAAACACCCAGGAGAGGGCTCAATCGGGCTAGTATAACACACCGAAGTCAACCTGTCGGGTATTTCGTACATGGTTTCATTATAATGCTTGGAGGTTCGTGTTGCTCTGTAAGAGTAACACTTTCGTCGTCATGACCCACTGACAATGAGTACGAGAAATACAAGGCCGATTGCGCATTAATTAATAATGCTAGAAATTCACGGGGTATATGGAATTGTTGCTACATGCTCCAACCTGGATGAATTTCGTGTATTCATAGAATGGGATTGTTGCCAAATGCTCCATTCTAGGTGAATTAAGTGAGGAGTATCCAACACTTATTAATGGCTTTATCTTTTACAAGATGTCACGCATAATTTTAAGTTTTACAATTTTAACCTTAAATGAAAATCCACCATCAACAGCAACGTATCAACGTGCTATGACGGCAATCTTCCATGACATGATGCATAAACAAGTAGAAGACTACGTAGATAATATTGTGATCAAGTCAGGGCTCGGCAGATCACACCAACGTCTTACGGCAAGTGTTCGAGAGGTGTCGAGAATACAATTTGAAGATGAATCCTTTGAAATGCGCTTTCGGTGTCTCTTTAGGCAAATTTCTAGGATTCAAGTAACCGCGGAAGGGATCAAGGTAGACCCGTCCAAGACTCAAGTTATCCTCACAATGCCACCTCCACGAACTATGGAAGGAACTCCAAAGTTTCATGGGCAAGGTAAACTACATCCGAGCGTTTTATCAAGGTCTAGCTGACTTGCCGCCTCATTCACTACCTTGCTAAAGAAAGGAGCTAGCTTCATTTGGACCACAACCAATGAAGAGGCTTTTCTAAAGATTCAACGAATCTTTGTCATCTCCGGCCATTATGAAGTCTCCGCATAAGGAAAGCCGCTACATCTCTACACGCCTTCGGTGACACCGCAAGATAGGAGCTCTGCTCGCTCGGGAAGGCGACGAGGGAATCGAACATCCCATATACTACTTGCCCGAATATTGAGAGATCTTTGAACTCGAGATACCCAGAGCGTAAAAAGCATGTTTAGCCTTGATCCATTCCATTCAAAAGTTCAGGCATTACCTCTTTGTCTAATAGGGTGATACTTGTGTCTAAATCGATCCACCAAAGTTTTTACTTTCAAAGCGGTCCTGGACCGGAAGGACAGGCAAGTGGCTTCTCCAAATGTCGAGATGGACATAACGTGTGCGTCACCTAGAGTTATCAAAGGTCAACGAGTTGCGGACTTGCGCGGCATTTCTCGGAGAAGGCACTTCTGAGGCTACACGAAGATCTCCAGGAGAATTTCAGACGTCTGTTTTGGAAGAAGAAGTGTGGCTCTTGTATTTTGATGGCTCTGCTACCCCTAGCGATATTTGGAGGAGCGGGCGTGGTATTAGTATCTCCAATCGGGAAGTATTTTCACACTCCTTCAAGCTGGACTTGAATGCACCAATAACTCGGCAGAGTATGAAGCCTTCCTATAGGGTCATCGATAGCCAAGCAAGTAGGAGTCATGCGCTGGAGATAAGAGGTGACTCAGTTAATGGTGAATGGATGAATAGGGTATATGCACTAAAGGTAACGCTAGCTCCATATCGATCGAAGCACGAGAGAGGTTCTTGAATTATTTCTGCCGATGCGACCATAACCCATGTCGATGCAGCAACAACAAACAAATCGATTGTCTAGCAACACTGGCTTCCAAATTGAAGTTCGAAGGTTTGGAAGAAACCCCGGCCGATAAAGAGGAGAACCATAGAATCGACATGGTTATCACAATACAAAGACACCAAGACCGATGATTGGCGAACTCCGAGTCATTCAAGAGCTCTTGACTCACTCTCCCAAGGAAAGGTCAGTCTTAAAACCTATGCAAAACTTCTTCATGCTTCATGGTATGTTGTATTATCGGAACCGGATGGTTCCCTGTCAAGATGTCTTGTGGATGACGAAGCACAACTTCTGGTGAATCATGTTCTATGAAATTTGTGGACAATCACCGGTGGTGGCAGCTTTGCGACGACTCCAACGCCCGGGTTATTGCGGCCGGGGATGGAGGCTCAATCAGACTACTTGAAGTCTGCTCAAATTGCCAAGCACCGCCACACCAATTGGAAATTTTTAACGTGAATCACACTGGGGTGGAGAGATCCATACATTAGTTATCTCCGTGTGACGGAGCGACTCGCAATCGAAAAGGATGTTGTCAAGATAAAGCGAAGGCCAAGCGGTTCGTATTGCACGAAGGGATCTGTGTCGTAAGAGCTTCGGAGGTGATCTACTTATGATGCCTCGGTGAGGAAGAAGTCGAGTCATCTTGAAGGAGAAACACGTAAGGAGAACATCAAGGGAAGAGGAAAGCTGTTTTCCGGATACACGAGAAATACTATTGGCCGACCATGGAGGATGACGCAGCCGCTTTCGTTAAAAATTTTGTCACAAATGCCAAATTCATGGGAACCTTGTTCATGCGCCTTCCACCCCTCTACACACTCGATAAGCGAGTCCATGGCCATTTTACAATTTCTGGGATTTGGACATTATCGGGGAAAATCAACCCTCAGTCATAAAAGCAACATGAGTACATCATAAGCTGCTGACCAGTACTTCACTAAATGGGTAGAAGCCATTCCCTGCGAGGGACTACAGGAGCAACGATTGCGGCTTTCATTAAAGAACATATCATTTGTCGTTTTGGTGTGCCTAAGAATATCATCACGATAATGGCACTCCCTTCGCCAATAAAAGTGCGAGAGTTACTTGAAGAGTATGGCATTAAAAAGTCTTCTCCACCATCTACTACCCTCAAGGGAACGGACAAGTTGAAAGTACCAACAAGACATTGATCCAGGATCATCGGTCGAATAGTACACGATAACCCTAGGGAATGGCATGACCCGATTACCAATGGCGCTATGGGCATACGGACATCACCCGAAGCTCCATTGGAGTTTCCCCATACTCACTTGTTTACGGAGGCGGATGCAGGGTGCCGGCGAGAGATCAAAATCCCATCGGCCCGAGATTGCGGCTGCAGCGGGATCTCCGAACAAGCTAAAACCTCTAACTCTAGAGTAGCGGAGTTAGACACTGGATTTCGGAAGAAGCAAACGAGAAGAACGCACTCGGGTGTACGGGAATAGAATTTCAGGGCATACAACAAAACTGTGAAATCACGTGTTTTCAAAGTGGGAGATTTGGTTTTGAAAACGGCCAAACACATCCAACAAGACATGTCCGCACCAAAGTTCTCACCGAAATGGGAAGGTCCTTACATAGTCACCAAGGCTTACAATCTTTTGGCGACTACAAGATCATTAAGGTGGACGGATGCAAATTGGAAGCGATCATCAATGGAAAATGGCTCAGGCATATCATGCACGACCACTATCCTGCTTTCTGTCAACAATACGGGCATTTATTTTCATTACATGTTTGAATCACCAATTATATTCGAGATGCATCAATGAAAAAACCCGTTTCACCAATCAAAACCAATACAATTTATTCCACAAAGATGTTCAAAAACTTTTGGCATAAACGAATGCGGTGAATGCAACTTAGAGGAGGCCATCTAGTAGATTATAGTTCCTTGAGAGAATCATCTCCAATCTAGCCTTTGATATCTCTGTCCTTTTCCTCAAGTCTGTCTTTGCTCTACCTTACGTGATTTCATGACGAGCCTTTTCCTCTTCCAAGATAGCTTTCGCGACGGGAACAACGTTTACGAGGATACCAGCTCGATCAACCTTGATGATATCAAGACGCCGCCGCAGCTAGCCCACGTTGAACTCCATGGATTCGCGAGGTAGATACCATATTCTCCCACTTTTCAAGGATTGATTCGTAACGTTGCGGATAGAAATGTTCTCCATCTCAACAATCATGGGAAGAAACGGTTTACCGTGGTGACCGAGAGAAGATGAACGATCTTAGGACCACATTCAGGTTGCGATATGACCATACTTTCTCCATAACCGTTAATGCGGAGGCACGAACTCCTTCCTCACTAAGAATCCAGAAGCGTCTCGGTAGCTGGAGGATAAACATTTCATGCGAATATCGAATGAAAGACCTGCATTGGGGTATTCATAAGATGAGACACCCGGATCAGCATCTTCGAGTCGACATGGGTAGGCGTGTTTGATTTTGAAGGAAGAGGATTTGTTTAAGTTATCATCATCGATAACCGTCACACATGTTAGGGAGGGTATCTCTGCAAGAATGAAGATTATTCACACGATCATTATGAAGAACAAGCAATTGTTCGAAAAAAAAAAAAGAAAAAGGAATCAAAGGTATTATCTTCTTGACTCGGAGAACACGGCCGGGGATCCATCATAAGAAGCTCGAGACGCATGTCGTACGTTTAATGGAAGATCCTCGACGGTATGAAGAAGAAGATCCACTTTGGTGTTCGACATGATAAGAAAACGGAGTTTCTACGAGAAAGCCCTATTGTAAAATCGTAAAAGTGGTTCAGAATCTCTACACCGCATGTATCCGAGGAAACCCTAAAAGCGATTCGTCGATGCACCGATATATGGGGATACGACACCACCAAGTCAGGCTTTCTTTTGAGCCCTCATAAAGAATTAGAAGAGCATCCGGATACACGGCGATTGACCCCGGGTGTGTAAAACCTTAGGAATCCCAATAGAACAAGGATTCCTCTTTTGTTTGGATTCCTCTTTTGATTCAAATACCTAAGGAAGGAAGCCGGTCCATCAAGGCTTGAGATCGCGCACGTATGGAGGATTGCCCATTGGTGAATCCCTCAAGGTGAGACTTCCTTTATCTTGTCTTCTTATGTTTGTATATGTCACCATCTCATGCCTACCCCACAATAGTGTAACCATTATGTGCTAGGCAGGGGACTTAATGTTGATGGTGGATTCTCATTTAAGGTTAAAATTGTAAAAACCAGAAAATCATGCGCTGACATCTTGTAAAAGATAAAGCCATTAATAAGTGTTGGATACTCCTTCACTTTACTAATTTATCTAGAATGGAGCATGCGGCAACAATCCCATTCTGTGAATACATGATATTCATCCAGGTTGGAGCATGTAGCAATAATCCCATATACCCTGTGAATTTATAGCATTATTAATTAATGCGTAAGCAGCCTTGTATTTCCTGTACTCATTATCAATGCGGCATGATTGGTGAGTGTTGCTCTCGGCAGAGCAACACGAACCTCTAAGCATTATTATGAAAGCATGTCACGAAATACCCGTACTGAGGTTGCAACTCTCGGTGTGTTATACTAGCCCGATTGAGAACTCTCGGTGTGTTATACTAGCCCGATTGAGCATCCGGACTGACCATATCAGTCTGGATATGATCTCGTTCATCCAACTTCACCAGCATGATTGGATGGCCCAGATCGATTCTATAACCCCCAAGCAGGTATGGAATATTCACTGCCGAACCAACGCGGACCCCGTGAGTCGGCCTCGAGTGGCCTAGCTTTCCAAAACGTCCAAACCCCAGAGCGGTATGGGCGGAAAACCTAAATTAGGGGTTTGCGGCACATTACATGTGTCCTAAAACAGTCTCAACCATCCATCTTCGCAGTATAGATGGAGAGTGTAGATGTAGATTCAAAGGGCGAGCATGTCAACACAATCACCGTGGGCCCGCCTACATACTTGACCAATCGGTCAGGACCAACCATGGTTGGTTGTCCCGGTCGTGCGCGCCCAAACGGGCATGGTTACATGGCCGTGAAAGCCAAAATTAGGGTTTCGAGCATCACGAGCGTCCATCTTCTCCGGCACGAATGGAGGGTCAGATTAGATTAGCAGGTCGGGTCATACCCCATGACCACCGTGGGTCCGTCTATCCCCTCACTCCGATCGGACAAGGCATATCATGCACAGCTATCCCAAACGCGTGTCCAAACTTGCGTGGTTACACTTCCCAAATTGCAAACTAATCTCGACCACTCAACTTCATAGGACGATTTGAGTGCCTTAGATCACGTTTTCATGGGACTGATCCAGTATAGGCGTGAATACCAGCCTACCACCTACACGCGGGACTGATCGACCAAGACCGACCAAGATTGGTCGTCCCGGAACGCAGCGTCCAAACTAGGCATGTCACACGGTTTCCAATTCCTTTGCGGCAATGGATTTACGCAACCGATCTCAACCACCCCTCTTTGCCGGTCAAATCGAGTGGCCTAGATCGCGCCTTTATGGGACATAGAGGTACGGACGTGTACACCAGCATGTTGTTTACACGCATCCCCGGTCGGTCCTTTTCAAAACCCTTCCCATGCTTGGTTTCGACCAAGGTCAAGAGTGATGCCTCGCACCTCTTCAAAACCCGATTCCATCAACGATTCGCAGATGAGTGTTTCAAAGATCATCTCGATCGGTCCGACTTCACCGGCTTGGTTATACAACCTCGTCGGGAGTTAATTGGTCAATGAGGCGTCATGGTGATCACCACCCGTCACTTTACCACACCATGATGCGCACTGCGCATAAAATACACATGATACTTCACAAGTATCAACTTCCCGAATAACTTGATTATTCAATTTAGCATTACATGCTACCTTTTGTGGGTCCCACGATCCACACATTCCGGACATCAATCATGTCACAAACTGGGGGATACATACCGGGGTATTGGTGCGGGCGGTTTACGGTGTGCGGCGTGCAACACGCCATCACAAGAACGTGTTAGGAAGTCATGAACGGTTAGAGATGACGGGAGAAGTGGGCAAGACCGGGTCGTTTTAACACCAACACACACCTCCACTACTCCATCACTCCACTTCCTCCACTTCCCACGAGAGACGTGAATAAGGCTCAAATGACTTGTATAAATAGGTTCTCCTCCCTATTTTCAATCTGGGAGAAAAACCACACAAGTCCATATGAGACAGAAACCAAGTGTTAATACAAAACGTATTCAAACACCCAGAGTCTGCTTGCATCAATCGTAAGCCTGCTCACCATTCTGTTACAAGTCATAAGCAAGCCAACACTTTCACAATCTCAACACCTTCTTCGCTTCCCTCCTTAAGATCAACCCCATCTCCTTCACTTTGTGACCAAACGAGTCCGGAACGGCCATTTCTTGGTTTAGGTAGGACTTGCCGCATTGATTTCCGAATCTACAAGCACTCACCGCGCAGTGCATTTGTTTAGGGTTTAGATTCATTCCTCATCCACACACCCCAAATTACCAAATCCGGCAGGAATAGTTTTCACCCATAAACACTTGTGTGATGAGAGCTTGTTTAATCACTTGTACCAATCAGACACCTCTTATTAGAGAAAATACATACTTTTGAAACTTAAGGGTATTTTCGTTAAAAACCACTATGAGCTTGATTTTTCTTTGGAATATGAGAAACATGGAGCCTCCATAGGTATATTCACGTCTTGAAAGAGGGATTGGCGCATCTCTAGTCCCGGTTTTGGAAAATCATGAATCAATTCCCTTTTCGAGATTCCCTTTATTTTCTCTGAAGTCTCCGCCTTCCCGGATTCCGTTTCAATTCCATTCTTCTTGAATACTTAGAAATCTCAATATTCACGTGTATGAGGCCTTTGGAATGATTAGATAATAGCAGTCGGTTTCTTGTTGTATTAAGGCTTTCTTCTTTGAAAACACTCCAATATTGCAATATAAGGGTATTTTGGTCAAAATCCCTTATGAGCTCGTTTTTGTTAAAGAGTGATGAGTTAAAAAGATATTTAAAGAAGCTTAGATAACCGTCCAAGAGAATGGGAGAGGTTCGGTCCCCTCTGTTTTAGAATAAATCCCTTTTTTTCACCAAATTCTTGAAATTAGGGTTATTTTTCGTCAAAACTCTAATTCTCTTCGACTTTGATCCCTCTGAAAAATTCCGAGAGAATAAATCATGTCCAGTGGCCTAGGAGAGGATCCTCACGCATTAAAATGGCTTCTCCACGGTTTGGAGGAATTTTTAGAAGAAGGAAAACCCTCAATTTCCTTATTTGATCCAAATTCCTCTAATTTCCTCCTTTAACTCCAAATCTTTTTCCTTTTGCTTCAGGGCTTCCCTTTTGAAATCAAATTTAAAAGAGAAGTATTTTGGATGTGTACTAGGTTTAGAAACCGGTCCAGTATGTTCCACGAATTTTATTCACAGTAAAATTCTTTGTTTAAGTTGAATTCCGTTGGCTTCTCTTAAAACTCCTTTCCTTGCTTGGCTTGAACTCTAGTTGGGTGATGAGTGCCAAATAGTGCATATTTCTACACCTTTTTATTAGCAATTAACTCATCTTTTGCGCTTTAAAATCATATATTATCCCAAATTCCGTATTTTCATTGTTTTCAAGAATAAATATTTGTACTAATTAATTTTGTGTTTTTAGGTACTAAATAAAGCTTGGATGAATCGAGAGGCCAAAATAAGAAGATAATTGATGACAATGGGAGAGATACAACAAAAGCTCCAGCTGAGAGGCAGTGAAGAATGTCTTTTGCACCACTTCCGCAAGTGAAGAATGTTGTTTACAAGACTCAAAACTAGTTGTGGGCTTGAGATATTAGATTTGAAGAAGGTTTGGGCCTAGAAGAAGATCTACCAAGAGATAAAACCCTAGATCATATACCCAAACCCATTTCCATCCTGAGCCATCGTCTTCAATCTAGCTGCTGAACATCCAACGTCATATCCATGCGGTACATTGACATCTGATGCTCTCGCCCAACTCCCGAGCACCTGTTATTCCTCTCCTAATCGAATATAAGCCAAACATCTCCTTCACTTCGTTCTCATATTCTCCAACCTCTGAGAACTATCACTTCATTCCACCTCCATCAATCAACTCCATACCCGACCACCTCGATCTCGGCCACCCTATGCAATTAGACTCTTAGTCTCTATCTCTCTCAACCTTATCTTTTCTCTTGTCAAGAACAAGTAACCCTAGAAGCTAGGATTGAGAGAGATAAGGCTAGGGTTATCTTCAAAGAGTTGTAGAACATCAAATCAGGAAGTTTGTAAAGTTGAATTGCATAAGGGTTCATCGAGAAAACGCATTTTAGGTGAGTGGCTATTCTCCAATTATCAAATTACGGGAGGAATTGAGTGAAATTATGTATAAATAGGGAGGAGATTGTGATGTAAAAGGCATGCCCGGAGTAGCCGATGCACCAAGCAGTAGTTGATCGCTATCGTAAGCGTCAAAAATAATTTACACTTTCTTACTACTCAAAATATATAATGAAGCAAGGGCAAGAAAGGATCGTTCCCACAGAGAGGTCTTGGTTGTCAATATGTTATGGTTTCCTATATAAAACACCGAGGATTTTCTGATTTTTATAAACGGAAATAAATAAAAGCAAAGCAAATAAAAAGTAAACTTCAAATCAAGGAGGTGAAAATATTGGATAAAGGTTTCATCTTCAATTGTAAACAAGTTTATGAATATATGAACAGAATTCCTATTTAATCTCGCTATCATCAAAAGCCATAGAATACCTTATTGCAAGAATACTCCATAAATTTCCAAAGTTCATCAACACACACATTAGAGCTGCGTATGTGAATTCTACCTAAAGAATAACCTAACGCCTAACGCTAATTAAGTTCAATTCCTAGGAGCATTAAGTTTTCAGAAATAGGCTAATCAATGCAATTGTAATACATTGCGCAAACAATTCGAACAAAGGTCAATTTCTACATATGACTACGAGGATGTATCACTACAACCTAGAATCATATCATGCTACTCGTATTCAAGGTTATCGCTTGATGAAAAACCCTAAAATAGCTATAGATATGGATGTGAGTTCAATCAATTCTAGACTTAACTAAACAAATATTCAATCATATTGCAATACATCAGTCATGCAATTTATTATAACCCGTAGAAATCAAACGATAATATTGAGAGAAAACTAATTCATAAAAATCATAACTTGGTTGCAAAATCCAACTACATCTTCAACCTATAATAAAAACTTAGTTACTCATGGCATAGAAGTTCATAACAAGAAGAAAAGAGAAAATACTTCATGGTTCTAAACCTAGAACAAGAGTAGAGGCCAAAGAATAGAATAAGATATATTTCAAAAGTTGTAGAATTCCTCCTTTTATAGCTTTCCTTTCTTCCAAAATTAGGTCAAGTCTTCAAAGTCCATTAGATGAAAATCCACCAAGCCCATAAGATAGAAACCGCGTAGAAAATAAGTCCAAAAAGTCGTCCGGAAAAGCTGGTATTGTGGCCGGAAATCGCCGGAGAAGTGGCGGAAATCGGTTCCGGTGGCCGTGTCCGCCCGGTCACTGGTCAACGGGTCAAATCGGTCGGGTCAACGGATCAACTCGGTCAGACCGAGTCGAACCGAGTCAAATGGAAGTCAAGATCGGATGAGTAAGAGAGTCACCAGTCGAAGTAATCAAGGCTAACTCGGGTGACTTGGCCGAGTTGAATCGAGGCCAAAACTTGCCGCACAGAACTCTGCCCGGTGCAATCATTGCACTTCAGCCAAGATGGTTGTACCTTTCCGCAATACCATCTGAGCAGCTCCACTTCCCCACTTCACACTTTTACTCCTCTGCACTTCCACATCAAGCTGAGAACTTGCTCAGCTCCAATTGCAACTCAACATCATCTTCTATATTGCATAAGCTGCAGTAGCATCACCACCATTCTTAGCGAGACCTACAAGCCCCATCGCACATCAACACCATTGAACATGTAGGTTCATCCAACAGCACCAGCTCTACCTTCCTACCGGCTCACCATAATCTCACTTGTAGATGCATCATAACCTTAAAATTCTCTTGCTCAACACCACAGCTGTAGCATCAGCTCTGCCATCATTGACTCTTGCAGCTAAATTCATAGCCAAACTCAACATCAATTCCATCTTCACCAGCTTCACACTGGCAACACCAACATCAGCCTCAATCACAGAACCAAATTTCCTCACTCCAAATTCAACCAAGACCCATTGCAGCTTTCTTCCATTATCATCCACCAGTTCAGAGCTTTGAAGCTCAAAACCCAACAAAGACTTTGCTAGCTTTGCAGAACTTCCTTGCATACCTGCAATCTCCATTTCCATAGCATCTCCAGAGTCATCACCAGGTCCATCCCAGCTTCAATTCCACTTCTTGTGCACCTGAGTTGTACTTGATTATTAGCTCCTTGTAAGCTCAACTGCACCGCCCTAACATTCATCTATATAACATCATATCTATACAATGTCTTAGCTCAAGCCATCTCCCATAACTCTGAGAATCTATGGGTCATTCAATCTCGAATCCTTGCAAACCACCATATTTCCATGGCACTAACCCTTGACTGCAATTCAAGTCATCTCTTTCACCCTAGCTCAAAATGACGAAGCAAAGACACATAATCTCCCTTGCATATTCAGCCACCACCCGCAATTCCAGCCTAGCCACTGACAACCATCATTAGCCTTCATATGCAGCCATATCCTGCGCCTGCAACCCGAGCTTCAATCGTTCTCCCCTGTCATACAGCCTAGACATACTTCTATTCTCACATAACAGCTCCATCTAAGACTCTGCCCTCTCAATCTATCTTCCCAAGAACCCATTCTTCATATTCTTCACAGAGAACTTCAATCATCTCCTTCACCTGTTAGCCCTTCAAACTTCAATTCCACCCTGTAAACATCAATTGGCCACAAATTGAACCCATCCTTCCTCTTCCACTCCTACCAAGCCATTCATTCCACCACCAGTGCTACCTTCTTTGTTGCTTCTTCACGGCATTAGCACCAGAACCTAAAGCCAAACCCCAATTCACTGATTTATCATCCCTTCAATCTCCATCACAGATTTAACTCAAAACCATTTCAGTTCTGCTAACCCTAGCTTCTCGACAGCAGCAGCGGCATATCCTCACTGATTTCTCCTCCAATTTCTCGATTTCAATCTTCCTTCATTTCAGAGATCGACAGCAACAAAACCTCCAAACTGCAACTTCCAATCATAACAACCCAGCATCTCAATCGCCACTGCTCTTCTTTTCATTCCCGTCTGAATCTTCACAGCTGCAAAAACCCATCTCTGATTTCTTGCTCGAACCCTAACTTCTTCCACACTTATATTTGAACAGAACCCTAGCTCAGAAGTCAATTCTTCCCTCATTTTCTAATGAACATCTCCACCAGAACACGAGATCTCTTCTTCCTATTCTCTGTAAATCAGCAACACAACATCGCCTCCATTTCTTGTTTTCAGGTGAGATGAAATAAAACGGGAGAGAGGAGAAAACTCGAGTTGTCTGAGAAACACTCAGCTTAATTGAGTCTAACCGTACGGATCGGATATTGGCACTCCGTTGTGGTGGTTAAGGGCCACCCGGATGCTCGCCCGTCGCCTCTAGGAGACCGACACCTTAATTTCGCGCATAACTCCTCTCGCGCAACCTTGCATGCTCTAAATATCACCTGTGAATTGACCTTGTTGCCTTTTTGCTCAAATTGGATAATTTCTTCTTCTTTTCCTCCGTGCGACTCCAGAGTACCTAATAACTCAAAAACACACGTAAAGTACATAATTCACAAGAAAAATAGCAAAGAAAGCGTAACTACTAGATAGCAAATACGGTGTATTCTACACCTATCAGATTCCCCCACACTTAGACTTTGCTAGTCCTCGAGCAAATCAAACAAAACAATAAAATACAACAACTCCGTGTCGTCGAGGCTACGGTCACTTTTAGCATAAATAACAAGCCTTTAAACCACTAAGTGTCCCTAGTGGACGAGTTATAGTCTCGTGAAGGTTTACTAGAGATATACCCACAAAACCTATTTTTCCAACTTACTAGTTCTCCGTAATGATAGCATCCAACGCGCTAAGAAGACATAGAGATTCTGCACACTAGTCATAAGAAGTTAGACACATAAATGAACACAATCTCATTCTTAAAAGTTGAGAGAGAAATAACCATCCCTTCTCGACTAAAATTCGGGTTCGGAGTGATTGAAAGTCTCGACTCTGCCTCACAAGAAAGGATTTTATGAAGTTGCACTCAATAATAAACAGCTTTTTTATGGGTCACACATGTGTCCAGGTTGGAATGAAGAGAGAATCCTGCGACACGTTGAATGGTAGGAAGGTAAAAACCCTCCGAAATATTTTAAAAACCCACATCTTTTATATATTTTTTTTGAAAATCCATTTCGACGATCTCTTGAAAAGGAAATCAACCACTTAACGAAGGTGGGAATATGCTTACTTACCTTGTTATCCGTTCGGCGTGCAGCTAGCACCACTCTCACAAAGATCCATAGAAACGTCTTCGGTCTTCAATCGGTGTCTTCATCTTCGTCTTCGGTCTTCAACTCTTGATGATAACTCTCGAACTTCGTAGAATCTCGACAATGTGATTCTTTCCTTTAATTCCTTATCGCTTGAAACTTCATTATAGATATTCCTTCTTCCATTGGCTTTATTGAAAGAATACAAAACTAAAAACGAACTATACAAACCCATAATATAATTATTATTTTTTATTATTTTTTTTTCTTTTTAATCTTTCATTTTTTTTTTCTTTTTTTTTCTAATTTTTTTTTTTAACAAGAAATAAAACAAATACAAAATAAAAACGAAATAAAACAATAAAACTAGTAATGAACCTAAAAAATTTCTCTTGTCTCTTTTTTTTTTTTTTTTTTTTCTTTTTTTTTTTTTTTTTTTTTTTTTTTTTTTTTTAATTAAATATAAATTTATTCATCATCAACGGAAAGGAGTTTACAAGAATTGGATGGGAGTCTCGCAACAAGCTGAGCTCCAATCCCTTTTTGAATGACAACACCTAATCTATGGAAAAGGAACTCTCCAACTTTGACATTCGCATCATGACTGGCCATGTAATTACGTAATCTCTTCAAAAAAATCTATCGTACCGCTGCCCAACTCCCCTAAGGTGGTGAAAGCAAGAACACCAAAACCGAACCCTTGAGCTGAGCACTTTTCGAGATATTTAGCATTTTTATTGGCCACGCCTTTAGCAATCGCTTGCCCGGGGAAAAAGCTGATACACCTTTACCTGTGAGAGGAGAAACACCTGTTACATCCAAACACACATTATGCCCATTAACCCAATTATAAACTAGTATATCAGCGGGTCTCAACTCCGAGCCATCATCGGATGTCAGCCCTAAGCCTACTTCCTTCCTGGCTGGGACTCCTGCACGATAACACATATCCGCAAAAGTGTCACGAATAAGGTCATGGCGAAACTTGAGACCAATCCCTTTAGTGCAGTGTACAGCATGATCCCCATAAACATCCATCTCCCATCCACATGCAGAACATACATCACCCACCTCAAAAAGGGGGATACCCAATCTATAGCGCACAATCGACCGAAACTGTCTAGGCCCAATATCTATGGTTCAGTCCATCAATGGGTATAGCCAACAAATAATCTTGAGCGTGCTTAGTCTTGTTACATTGTAGTAAAACCGTGTCACGTGCAGACATAACAAAGTTAGTGGGGAGTTTCTTCATCACAGCATCAAAGTATTTAATCGCCAGGGAATTCATAGAAAGGGGGGCGATCTCATCAATGCTAAGTGGTGAGTCCACAATATCACATACACAGTTATACGCACTAAAGGCACGACCAAGACTAGAGCTCAAACCATCCACACGGGAATGTCGCAAGATGTTTCGTTGTTGAGAAACTGTCTGTGTACAAGATGCCATATAACAATATTTCATCGTGTCCTTCATTGTATAAACCCCCATCCCCCCATGCTTGATAGGAAGGGTAACAATTCTCTGTTGAAGCAACCCAAAACCAGGACCATCACCTATAAGAAGTTGCCGTAAGTATTCGAACAAGTTCTCATCATACAACGGCTGTGCTTCAGACAAGTATTCAGGCTTAGTCGTGCGCATAGAAAAGTAAAGTCTAGAGACTCCGCTGCAGTTCCGTAAGAGTAATAGCTCACATTGTGGGTCTTCCAGCTTCTTAATAGCTTCCATCAGACCCAGAGTCTTATGTACTCTATTAACCACCAGGTCCTTGCAAAATTGTGGATCTGAACTAACCGGGCCACCAAGTAACTTCACACCTTTTGATGGTCTACTGATCCCCTCGGAAGTACCTCTGAGCTAAACCCCTAGCGTCAACAACAGGCCAGTAAATCTCCGTCTTAGATATATTAAGGTGCAAACCAAGAGAAGGGCCATGTTGTTGAATTATTTGTAGGGCTTTAGAGACCATCATAGTATCACCAATCAGCGTACCGTCGTCAAGATACCAGGCTTGAAGCTCCAAAGTACATTGCTCAGCAATTTTGCGAACAAGTGGTGAAGTGTTAGAGCGAAAAGGAGAGGCCCAAGGGGTCACCTGTTGTACACCTGCGCGAGAATAAAGTATGACCCAAATAATAAAGATGTGCGGGATTGGAGTAGCAAAACTCCACCCAAGAAGGGCCAGAGGGCACCTTAATCTAACTTCCCGAGCATAGCGGACACCGTCGACTAGGTTGAAAGCATTAGAGAAATCCACCATTAACATCGTGCGTTAACCGGGTCTCGCCATACACTTCCAACAAACGATTAGCTGAAAGTGAAGAATAGATTCACCACCACACTGCACACCAACACCAAACTGATAGTCGCTTAAATAGGCTTCCATTTCTTTCCCTACATGAGTGGCTGCAACTTTAGATACTAATCTCCTCCAAACAGTGCCTACGGCTATAGGACGTAAACCTCCACCCGGTTTTAACAAAGGTGTGAGTGGTGCAGACGCAACGAACACTCCCAGCTCTGGTGGGCGAGTTGCCGACCAACCAAATATTCACAATTTGTGTTATAGAGGATATCAACTCATCTGCCACAGCACAGCCATTGCTCCACTAAGTGCATCAATTAGGTGTTGAGCACGTAATCCCGTCTCGTCCACAAGAAGTACCCTTTGGGAAGCGAATCCTCTCCAAAACTAACTCATGAGTGGCCGAAAGGGCAGATTGGGCAAAGGGGAATGGAAGGCTTAACCGGTGGTTTGGCAGATGGATGTTTGCTTCGTAACTCGGCCAAAGTACCATCGTTGGCTGGTGCAACGCCACTTGAAGTAAGTGTACGGATGGCTGCTGTATACATGCCGTAACTAATCTTCTTGCGGCATAAACGTAAGTTGGAAGATTCTTGCTTCTTCGGCTGCTTGCGACTCTTGCTTCTTCTTCTTCTATTACGCAATTCTTGCAAGGCTTCATGTTCCTCTAAAGCCTTTGAACCAGGATGTTGCAACCATTCGTCCCAGCCCAAGTAGCCAAAGCAAAGTTAATAGCAGCTATTTGTATTCTCTTCCTTGTACCTGACCTTTCTTCTTCACTGTTTTTGGGAGTGTAAACTCGCAGCACACAGATAGGAAGAAGAAGAAGCTGTATCCAGAAGGTAATCTCTCTAGGCGAAGCAATAACTCTTTGAATGGCAGCATTGAAAGTTTTAGAGAAAGAGAGCTTACAATTTGTTGGCACACTGGATACTGTAGTGATATTACACTGCAGTACTTTATCTAGCAGTTCCAAACTCAAACAAGGAGGAGCATCACGAGCCGTTACATCATCAGATGAGCTGACAGCCACAAGCGGTTCTGATGGGCGTGGAATACCGTGGATCAAGAAACTAGCACCCCTACCATTGAAGGGTCCTTGAATTGTTTCTCCTGTGTGCTTGCAAGAGATTCTCCATTTGTGCAAACGCAGGCAATCGACACAAATCCACATCTTCATCTGTGACAGGACCTCCTCCCATGCTTTGTAAACTCTATATTCTCTGAACCTGCTACGACTCACGGCTTGTTTTTCTTCAGTAGGGTAATGTTGATCCCTGAGATGAGTAAGCAACGAACCCTCCTTGTATCCGCTCCTGCGAACCCCATTCTTGCAGCCATCAAATCCAGCGAAAGGACATCGATAGCTTACCCCTTCGTCTGGCTGAAGGAGTTTAAGATTTCGGGGGGTTGAGATGCCGAACCACGAGTGGAAACCATGACAGTCGAAACCCAAACAAAAGAGCAAACCCTAAAGCTGGGAGATGCGAATGACAAAACTAGGGTGATTTTTTTTTTTTTTTTTTTTTTTATGAGACAAGAGAAATAAACACAACCGCATGATTCTTCACAACTTGTATGTCTTGATATCATGAATTTCTCGAACTCTCATCTTTATAATCTGCTCATTTGCTTGTAAACCTCGAACGTGTTCAACTTTCCTTCAAATTTGTGATGCTCCTCTTGTTGATGATGATGGTGTTTCTATGGACTTTGTTGGTGTAGAGAGAGATAAGGTGGATGGTGCTAGCTGCCGAACAAGATTACAAGTGGTATGTAAGTTAGCAATTCGATGTCACCATCATGATTGACAAAAATAGCACTCAAGAGATCAAAATAGTGCTTCTATGGTGGGAGGTTGGGCAGCTCACCATTCTGCCGGAATTTACGTACGGTGACACACACTCTAAAAGCACAAATTTAGACGGGTACAAAAAGAATTGAAGGTCGGTGCCTCACATTATGTAACATGGGTAGTCTCCACTATAGGGGATCACTACTTTAATACCGAATTCAGTCTGCACCTTATTTGCCACTGGCATGGTTAAATCCAACTTTAACTCTCATACAATTAAGAAACCCGATCATGTTCTCTGTCATCTCTAAGTTCAGTCACTCTTATGAGATTCTCGATGTAATCTTAGCGACATGTATACTATGTGACTCTAAACTAACTACAAGTTGGAGTTTTATTCAAATACAAAAAAAAATTGAAAATTTTGACTCAAAAAGGCTAAAAACTCTATATGCAAAAGACTCCCCACACTTAAACTTCACATTGTCCTCAATGTGTAAAACCGAAAATTCTGAAATCTGACGTAACAGCAGATAAAATGCAAAAACTGTACAAATTGGTAAGGAATTTGGAAAAACTCCATTTCACAAAAGTTGTTCATCTACGTGTTTTCTACAAAGTGTCAAAAGGGCACAGTGTTTCGATAAACGTTCTGACAGTTATGGTCTCTGGACTGAACTACGTGCAGTCTGAATTTTTCTGACGAAAAGGTATTCGTCATAATTCTCTTCTAAGATAGATTCCGGACTCAATGAAATTAAACATGGGGATGCAAATATGATATGAAAACTATAAAAATAAATAAATAAAAGGGTTTAAGATACAAAACCTATGGGTTGCCTCCCATTTAGCGCTTGGTTTAAAGTCGTCGGCCCGACTCTTTTGTTATCGTCCATATACCAACAATCTGAAAAGTTGAGGATCCTTCCATAGAACCTGTTTTGAAAACACTAGCTTCACACAAATATTAGTACAATAAAGCAAAAGTGAAGCTATGAACCGATAAAAGCTTCCCCCACACTTATTCTTGTCCACACTTGGGAGTGTATAAAGAATATAGAAGTCGGGGACTACCACGGTTTCTTGTTCCATAACCTGCATAGTATGAGAATCAAGTTTCTCTAATGGAGGATAACGAGAAACAAAGTCATTCAACAATACTCTCGAAGCACATTCATTCAAACCAATAAGAGGTAAAGGAGAAGAAACAATAGGCAAAGGGTTAGATAAACCTTGCACAATCTCTTGTATCACGGAATCCTCTTCATCCTTGAAAAACTCAAGTGAATTATTCACCTCTTGTATATCATGGTCCTCTATCAAACCTTGCAACCATTCTTCGTCCGTTTCTGCCTTAACCAAAGTCTCAACATAAACATCATTATTACAATCCTTTGCAAGCTCAATTGGGTCTTCCACAATATTGGTCATAACGGTCTCATTCTCAACATACTCCTCTTTGTTGTAAGGCACATACTCTTTTGCGGATCCAAATTTTATTATAAGAAACTTTTTTAGAACACTCGAAAATGCATCTTCCTCAAGCTCCACCCTTTAAATAGGCTCTTGATCATTATTAAGATCAATGCTTGAGTAATCTACACAAGTGTCGACATATTCCTCTTCGTATTCATCTTGATCCCAAAAAGACTCCGTTGTACACTCCTCGGGGATGTCACCATGAGTTGTTTCAAGCAATGTATCATAATCACCGTCACTATCATAGTCAACATAAGATTGGTTCTCGCTGAATTTAGTGTTGCTAATCTCAAACTCATCCTTTTGAATAGGTGAATGATCATTATTACGATCAAGAGTTGAGTTAAGTACACAATTATCAACGAAAGTGCCCAAGGATTGGCCTTTTTCAACATTAGCATCAATCAAATATTCATCACAAACCATATGCAAATTAGAATTATCCATATCTTCCTTGTATTGATCAATGCCTCTTCGCAAGATAGTCATACCTTCACGAAGTTCTTGGAGTTGCTCGTTTGTAGTCTCTTTAGCTTTTTGAAATTCCTCTTGTAAAAAGTTGGAAACTTTGTCTATAAAATTAGAGACCTTTTGTTCACGAGCATAAGAATCCTCCCATTCTTGTTGTTGTTCACACACATACCCGCCATAAGGTTGTTGAGGAAAACCACAAGGTTCCATGGAATATTGGTCATAGCCAATAAATTGGTTTTGATTATACCCATGGAATTGGTAGTTATCATATTGTTGAGGTTGTTGAAAACCGTATCCATCCATGTAGTATGCTCCTTCCATAGAAATTGGTACTGAAACAAGAGTTCTCAAAACTATATTAGGAACCGAGAAAATAAGAATATAAAACAAAAACTAAAAAACAAAAATAAGAACCCAAAAACAAGTGACAACCGCTGCCTCCCCGACAACGGCGCCAAAATTTGATCGCTGTCGTAAGCGTCAAAAATAATTTACACTTTCTTACTACTCAAAATATATAATGAAGCAAGGGCAAGAAAGGATCGTTCCCACAGAGAGGTCTTGGTTGTCAATATGTTATGGTTTCTATATAAAACAGAGGATTTTCGATTTTTATAAACGGAAATAAATAAAAGCAAAGCAAATAAAAGTAAACTCGCAAATCAAGGAGGTGAAAATATTGGATAAAGGTTTCATCTTCAATTGTAAACAAGTTTATGAATATATGAGCAAATTCCTATTTAATCTCGCTATCATCAAAAGCCATAAAATACCTTATTGCAAGAATACTCCATAAATTTCCAAAGTTCATCAACACACACATTAGATTTTGCGTATGTGAATTCTACCTAAAGAATAACCTACGCCTTGCGCTAATTAAGTTCAATTCCTAGGAGCATTAAGTTTGAAATAGGCTAATCAATGCAATTGTAATACATTGCGCAAACAATTCGAACAAAGGTCAATTTCTACATATGACTACGAGGATGTATCACTACAACCTAGAATCATATCATGCTACTCGTATTCAAGGTTATCGCTTGATGAAAAACCCAAAATAGCTATAGATATGGATGTGAGTTCAATCAATTCTAGACTTAACTAAACAAACATTCAATCATATTGCAATACATCAGTCATGCAATTTATTATAACCAAAGTAGAAATCAAGCGATAATATTGAGAAAACTAATTCATACAAATCATAACTTGGTTGCAAAATCCAACTACATCTTCAACCAATAATAAAAACTTAGTTACTCATGGCATAGAAGTTCATAACAAGAAGAAAGCGAAAATACTTCATGGTTTTAAACCCTAGAACAAGAGTAGAGGCCAAAGAATAGAATAAGATATATTTCAAAAGTTGTAGAATTCCTCCTTTTATAGCTTTCCTTTCTTCAAAAATTAGGTCAAGTCTTCAAAGTCCATTAGATGAAAATCCACCAAGCCCATAAGATAGAGAAACCCGCGTAGAAAATAAGTCCAAAAGTCGTCATAGGAAAAGCGGTATTGTGGCGGAAATCGGGCGGAGAAGTGGCCAGGAAATCGGTTCGGTGGCCGGTAAAGTCCGCCCTGGTCAGCTGGTCAGCGGGTCAAATCGGTCGAGTCAGCGGATCGGCTCGGTCGGACCGAGTCGAACCGGAGTCAAATGGAAGTCAAGATCGGATGAGTAAGAGAGTCGGTGAGTCGGTAATCAAGGCTAACTTTCGGTGACTTGGCTGAGTTGAATCGAGGCCAAAACTTGCCGAGACGAGAACTCTGCGGTCTGCAATCATTGCACTTGGCCCAAGATGGTTGTACCTTCCTGCAATACCATCTGAGCATCTCCACTTCCCCACTTCACACTTTTACTCCTCTGCACTTCCACATCAAGTCGAGAACTTGCTCGGCTCAATTGCAACTCAACATCATCTTCTATATTGCATAAGCTGCAGTAGCCATCACCACCATTCTTAGTAGACCTACAAGCCCCATACTGCACATCAACACCAGCTATAACATGTAGGTTCATCCAACAGCACCAGCTCTACCTTCCTACCGGCTCACCATAATCTCACTTGTAGATGCATCATAACCTTAAAATTCTCTTGCTCAACACCACGGTTGTAGCATCGGCTCTGCCATCATTGACTCTTGCGGCTAAATTCATAGCCAAACTCAACATCAATTCCATCTTCACCGACTTCACCACCGGCAACACCAACATCAGCCTCAATCACGAGAACCAAATTTCCTCACTCCAAATTCAACCAAGACCCATTCAGCTTTCTTCCATTATCATCCACCGGTTGAGCTTTGAAGCTCAAACCCAACAAAGACAAGCTGCTAGCTTTGAGAACTTCCTTGCATACTGCAATCTCCATTTCCATAGCATCTCAGTCATCACGAGGTCCATCCGGCTTCAATTCCACTTCTTGTGCACTGAGTTGTACTTGATTATTAGCTCCTTGTAAGCTCAAGCGCTTTTTGCCCTAACATTCATCTATATAACATCATATCTATACACTTGTCTTAGCTCAAGCCATCTCCCATAACTCACGAGCATCTATGGGTCATTCAATCTCGAATCCTTGCAAACCACCATATTTCCATGGCACTAACCCTTGATTGCAATTCAAGTCATCTCTTCTCGACTCAGGCTCAAAATGAAATGACAAGCACACATAATCTCCCTTGCATATTCAGCCACCACCTGCAATTCCAGGCCTAGCCACTTGACAACCATCATTAGCCTTCATATGCAGCCATATCCTGCGCTGCAACCCTTTGAGCTTCAATCGTTCTCCCCTGTCATCTGACCTAGACATACTTTTATTCTCACATACTTGACTTCATCTAAGACTCTTGCCCTCTCAATCTATCTTCCCAAGAACCCATTCTTCATATTCTTCACGAGAGAACTTCAATCATCTCCTTCACTGTTAGCCCTTCAAACTTCAATTCCACCCCAGTAAACATCAATTGGCCACAAATTGAACCCATCCTTCCTCTTGACTCCTACCAAGCCATTCATTCCACCACCTGTGCTACCTTCTCTGTTGCTTTTTCACGGCATTAGCACCAGAACCTAACCCCAACCCCCAATTCACTTATTTATCATCCCTTGATCTCCATCCAGATTTAACTCAAAACCATTTCGATTCTGCTAACCCTAGCTTCTCGGCCCCGTGGCGGCATATCCTCACCGATTTCTCCTCCAATTTTCGATTTCAATCTTCCTTCATTTCGAGAGATCGTGACAACAAAACCTCAAGCGCAACTTCCAATCATAGCTTGACATCTCAATCGCCACTTTGCTCTTCTTTTCATTCCCGTCCCGAATCTTCATTTTGCAAAAACCCATCTCGATTTCTTGCTCGAACCCTAACTTCTTCCACACTTATATTTGAACAGAACCCTAGCTCAGAAGTCAATTCTTCCCTCATTTTATAATGAACATCTCCACCAAAACACGAGATCTCTTCTTCCTATTCTCTGTAAATCAGCAACACAACATCGCCTCCATTTCTTGTTTTCAGGTGAGATGAAATAAAGCAGGAGAGAGAAGAAAACTCGAGTTGTGCGAGAAACACTCGAGCAATTGAGTCTAACCGTACGGATCGGATATTGGCACTCCGTTGTGGTGGTTAAGGGCCACCCGGATGCTCGGTTGCAGTCGGCTCTAGGAGGTGACGACTTAATTTCGCGCATAACTCCTCTCTCGCGTAACCTTGCATGCTCTAAATATCACTGTGAATTGACCTTGTTGCCTTTTTGCTCAAATTGGATAATTTCTTCTTCTTTTCCTCCGTGCGACTCCAGAGTACCTAATAACTCAAAAACACACGTAAAGTACATAATTCACAAGAAAAATAGCAAAGAAAGCGTAACTACTAAATAGCAAATACGGTGTATTCTACACCTATCAGTAGTTTAGGTATGATTTCATTATCTTCATGATGTTCTAATAACATTTGCTCGAGTTTAGATGAAATCCCTGATTATATGCTAAGTTAGTCAATTTCATGTTATTATTTTTGTTGTGCTTCACTGCTTTAGGAATGATAGTTAGCTAATGGATCAAATTAACCTGTGATTAGTTGTAATGTAAGAAGATAGCTAATACTAGGGGTGAGTTATTGAAATTGGTTGATAAATCATCCATTTGAGACGTTCAAGGAAAGGGACTTAAGAATGATAGTTAGTTAGTTGATCAAATGAGCTGTGATCGGTTGTCTTGTAAGAAGACGACTTATACTAGGGGTAAGTTAGTGAGAATAGTTGATAAATCATCCATTGTAATTTTCCTGGAAAGGAACAGGGGAACATAATTTGAATGAGTATTGTCTTAGCATAGGATTAGGAGGTGGATTCAACTTCCCCTAGTGCTCTCTCACCTTTTGTTTACAATCTGCTCTATTATTTCAGTTACTACCAAACAGTCTAGCCATATCGGCAAACAAAACCCCCCTTTTTGGTTACTCTTGTTCTAAGTCAGTTTTAGTAAGACCATAGCTTCAAATCTACACCCACCTTGTCCCTGTGGATCGACCTGTGCTTTCCCTGTGTTACATTAGGACACTGTGAACTTGCAGTTATTATTGTAGGTACTCTTTCCATACCTACCAAGTTTTTGGCGCCTTCTTGGGGGTTCGGTTGCGGTGTAGTGAAGTTTTCTTCTTTACTTTCTTGATTTTTAGATTAGTCTTGTATATATTTCTTTGAAATTTTTGTTTTCAATCATTGTCAGCGTAACTCATTTGTTTCCTAGCTTTGTATATACACATTTGGGTATTGAAGTTTTCTCTTGAGCATTATCAGGTGCTCATAAAGTTGCGGCAAAGGAAGAGAAGCGAGTTGTTGTTGTGCCTACTTCGGTAATGTACCAACAGAAATAAAGAAACTACTACAGAAGCTACAAATAAAATAGCAATATTCAGCTTGTGAGCTTGGTGTATCCTTCTCTAGGATGCGCGCTAGGAGGTAAGTTTCTTAACACTACAATGACATGACGTCTAGGATTTGCTTGTAATTGCTTAGCTTTGAATGGTTTGATATTGGATTTAACAATTATGCTTTATATCATTGTAAACAAATACGAATTGGCCTCTCGTTATTTGACTATATTTTTATTTCCATAGTCCTATACAAACCCATTTCGGGATTGATAACGTCTGACTCTTTGCCTTTGTCACATGACTTCAATCATTTTTAATTTTTCTTATTAGTTTTTGTTAGTGTAATTTTGTCTTTGTGTTTAGTTGTCGTTTATATACTATCCTTGTTTGCATCATTCTGTTTAGGGTCTAGTAGAAGCATTTAGAATAGATTTATTTTATTTTATCAAAAAAACAAAAAAATTCAGGATTTTGGTCTGCAACTGGGGATGAGCACAAATCCATTAGAGAACTTGCTTACGGGCATGTTTCACGTTATGAGCCTCCCACAAACCATGATGTTAATAATTATAGGGATTGTTATGGACATTTTCATAGTCCTGAGCCTCAATACTTGGACCTTAATGATTATTCGCACATGTATCATTCGCCACGAGGAAAAAAGCTTGAACATTTTTGTAATGCCCAGCCCACACAATCATCACTTTTGAAACAGTTAGAAGCTCAAATCACAGCTTTAGAAATGCAAATATGATAAATCTATCACGTCTCATTCAACTAGGCAAGTTGAACTTTCCGTTTGCGTCGTCTGTGGATGCTGAAGTCATTTAGCTTGAGAAGCTGCCTTGTTTTGCATGACTTTAGGCAGTCGAACATGTCATATTGATGCTCCATATCGAGAACCATCCCTACTCATGATTTGCAATTCAACATGGAAAAATCCTTGTTACAATGATCACGATAATGAATTAAATTTTGAGAACGAGTGTATCTAGTCCTACTCATATAACTAATATTGAATATGAACCTAATATTGAGGTACAAGAAGGGACTAGAAATACTACAATTTTGAATAGGGAAATGCATTTCTGTCATGATGATGATGATGATGTTATGTTAGAAGAACATGTTTATGCTGAAAATATTGTGGAACCTTTGGGTTCAGAGACATTAGGCTTCTCTGCCTCGACCTTCATGAATGATATTTCTTCTAGTATTCCATATACATGTGATGTTGATCTTGATCTAGAGCTTTGTGCAATTATTCTATGAAGCTGAGCATGACTTAGGAAAGGTTGAATTATCTGTTGACACTAATGATCTAATACCTGAGAATAACTTATATGTGTTTAATTCCCTGTCTAGGTCACAGTACGATGTCTCTTCTGATCTTTCTATGCATGAGACTAAGTTTTTGGATGTTGATGCTTCTGAATTGGGGTTTGTTAATTTGTTCAATGACTATGAGCATGATAGAACACTACTTGTGTCTGACTTGGGAAAAACTAGACTGCATAGTGATATTTTGAGCCTAAAAATAAATGTAACTTAAATGCATCTGATTCCCTACCTAGAACACAGTATGTTTCTCCCTCATATTTTCTTATGCATGACACAAAGGCTTTGGATAATGACAATTCTGAATTGGGGCTTGTTGGTTTGTTCTTTGAATATGAGCATGCTGCAACACTTGTAGATGACTTAGGAGATGTTAATGTAACTGGTAATAATGGTACTCTTGATCTCATCCACATGAGTAACTTAGACGTGCCTACCTACCTGCCTAAGTCACAGACTGATACTCTTCCACCCAACCTAGATTTGGTTTGTAACAAAATTGTAAAACCAACTTTTCAGAGAATACCTAATCTAGGAATGGAAATGTGTGCCTCCCAAGACCTCTTGGACTATTTTGCAGCTAAATATAATACCTTTGATGAGCCAAAGTTAGAGTTTACTCATGTCTCTTCATCTATCCCTGAACATGTCCACTTTGATTTGGACCTTGTGCATGATGAACCTCCAAAACTACGAGAATTTGTGTCCAAAAGTATATCCATTGAAAAATCCAGGTTTGGGGGTAGCTCATTTTGTTTTGCAGTCTCACTTTCATTTTTGGCCTATTATAATTGTGTGAGGCTGTGAAAATTTCTGCACTCCATCTTTTGGGTTGATCCTCAACTCTTTAGGCTGTTGGTTTATGGTGAATTTTTCTTGTATATAATCCAGTAGGTAATTATATTTTCCAGCTTTTTCTTGTATATATTGTGCTAATCCAATATGATCTCAGCTGAAAATGTTGGATTCTATCCTTGAATAATGAACCTCTAACCTTGCTTTCGCCGACATCCGGTAATCTCTTCCCGTTTCTCTAATCATAAATGTTTTTGAGCCTAAAAATAAATGTAACTTAAATGCATCTGATTCCCTACCTATAACACAGTATGTTTCTCCCTCAGATTTTCTTATGCATGACACAAAGGCTTTGGATAATGATAATTCTGAATTGGGGCTTGTTGGTTTGTTCTTTGAATATGAGCATGCTGCAACAGTTGTAGATGACTTAGGAGATGTTAATGTAACTGGTTATAATGGTACTCTTGATCTCATCCACATGAGTAACTTAGATGTGCCTACCTGCCTTCCTAAGTCACAGACTGATACTCTTCCACCCAACCTAGATTTGGTTTGTAACAAAATTGTAAAACCAACTTTTCAGAGAATACCTAATCTAGGACTGGAAATGTGTGCCTCCCAAGACCTCTTGGACTATTTTACAGCTAAATATAATACCTTTGATGAGCGACAGTTAGAGTTTACTCATGTCTCTTCATCTATCCCTGAACATGTCCACTTTGAATTGGACCTTGTGCATGATGAACCTCCAAAACTACGAGAATTTGTGTCCAAAAGTATATCCATTGAAAAATCCAGGTTTGGGGGTAGCTCATTTTGTTTTGCAGTCTCACTTTCATTTTTGTCCTATTATAATTGTGTGAGGCTGTGAAAATTTTTGCACTCCATCTTTTGGGTTGATCCTCAACTCTTTAGGTTGTTGGTTTATGGTGAATTTTTCTTGTATATAATCCAGTAGGTAATTATATTTTCCAGCTTTTTCTTGTATATATTGTGCTAATCCAATATGATCTCAGCTGAAAATGTTGGATTCTATCCTTGAATAATGAACCTCTAACCTTGCTTTCGCCGACATCCGGTAATCTCTTCCCTTTTCTCTAATCATAAATGTTTTTGAGCCTAAAAATAAATGTAACTTAAATGCATCTGATTCCCTACCTAGAACACAGTATGTTTCTCCCTCGGATTTTCTTATGCATGACACAAAGGCTTTGGATAATGATAATTCTGAATTGGGGCTTGTTGGTTTGTTCTTTGAATATGAGCATGCTGCAACACTTGTAGATGACTTAGGAGATGTTAATGTAACTGGTAATAATGGTACTCTTGATCTCATCCACATGAGTAACTTAGACGTGCCTACCTGCCTGCCTAAGTCACAGACTGATACTCTTCCACCCAACCTAGATTTGGTTTGTAACAAAATTGTAAAACCAACTTTTCAGAGAATACCTAATCTAGGACTGGAACTGTGTGCCTCCCAAGACCTCTTGGACTATTTTGTATCTAAATATAATACCTTTGATGATCCACAGTTAGAGTTTACTCATGTCTCTACATCTATCCCTGAACATGCCCACTTTGAATTGGACCTTGTGCATGATGAACCTCCAAAACTACGAGAATTTGTGTCCAAAAGTATATCCATTGAAAAATCCAGGTTTGGGGGTAGCTCATTTTGTTTTGAAGCCTCACTTTCATTTTGTCCTATTATAATTGTGTGAGGCTATTAAAATTTCTGCACTCCATCTTTTGGGTTGATCCTCAACTCTTTAGGCTGTTGGTATATGGTGAATTTTTCTTGTATATAATCCAGAAGGTAATTATATTTTCCAGCTTTTTGTTGTATATATTGTGCTAATCCAATATGATCTGTTTGAAAATGTTGGATTCTATCCTTGAATAATGAACCTCTAACCTTGCTTTTGAGCATCAGTAATCTCTTCCCTTTTCTCTAATCAGCATGGTTCTCATGGTATGTTGTTATAATTCTTCTTATTTGTTGAAACATTGAGTACAATGTTAGATTTAGGTGTGGGGGAGTATTTTGCATCTTTACAATTCAAAAAAATAAAATAAATAAATAAATAAAATAAAAATCATCTTTATAAATAGGGATAATTGGTGTTTGGTACTCCGGTTTTGACCAATACTAGGCTTTGGTCTAACATTTGTCCAACGTTAGGGCTTGGTACCTGGATTGGACGTTGAACCGCGTTGACTTAATTAAGTCTAAACTTCTGTTTAATAATTATTAAAAAAATTATATATGATATAATTATTATTGAAGTTACTATCATACCCTTCAGTTTTCTTAATATTTACAAAATTCTCATTTTAAATAATGAAAATCTTTTTTCTCTTCCTTCTCCAAACTTTCACCACCACCACTCGCTCTGTCTGCGCTCTCTATCTCTCGGTAACTAGCTACCACTGCAATCACCAGCACAATCACGATCTGGTTTCCTCTGTTTGTTTATTTTTCTTACCAATACGTCTTCTCTTCCTTCGAAACCTAACAGATCTTATGTAATTAAAGTGGAATCGATAGTTGGGTAATATCAACACACGACTTAATTGATACAATTAGGGATTTGATTTTTTTTTTTTGTTGAAATTGAATCTGTTGATGGGTTTTATGCATGAACAGACGACGAAGAACATGAATATGTTGATGGGTTTTACCCAAGAGATGATTTGGAGAAGCTATGGGGTTGTTTGATGATTTATAACATTCTCTCTCTTTGATTTCAGATTCTTTTAATTGTAACAGATCTAAAATTAAGCTTTTGAATTTCTGACTTACAATATTTCAGGATGAAATTTGTCAATATCCGGATGAAGATGAAGATATACCATCACCAGATCAAGAATTTGGTTAATTTGGTCTTGGTTTTTTCTAGGTTGAATTTGCGAGAATTTGTGGCGCGATTTGAGAGGATTGTTGAATTTGTTGTTTTTAGTTGATGGGAGTCTGAGATGATAGCTTGGTGGAATTAAAAGATAGGAAGAGTAATGGAGTCTAGGTTCTCTATTTAATAAAAATTACCCACAGAAATCCTACTAAATAGAGATTCAGTGAGAACCCTTTTTGTTAAGCACATATAAGATTTGAATCCCTATAAGAATTTATATAAAAAATTAAGAATGATTTTTTTAATTCAAAAAATCAGGGTTTTTTTCACTATCCTTGCAATCATTTCCAGCAGAAGCCATTAGTTTTAGATATTCATCATCATCGAATTGGGTTAGTGAGAATACTAATGAGTGTGAAGTTGTTTTTCAGTCAAGAAATGGGTTAGTGTTGGGAATGGAATTTGAACAAGAACAAGGAAGAAAGCTGGGTTGCTCCTGTTGAAGGTGGGAGCTATTCCGACGACTTTTAGAGATCAAAGTGAAGAGATGTGTGAGTCTGTATAGTTTTACAACAATGGGTAGTATAGATAGTACACCTGCATCTTCATTGCCAAAATCTAGAACATCAAGTTTGTGAAAAGGTTAGAAAGACCTGTTTTTCGTTTTCTCCAGGTGACGTATATAAGAGGATGGAAAATCATGATCGTAGGCTTCTTATTTTCTTTATCACCGTTAGATACTAGACCCCCTTCAAGGGTATACTTGTAACCTCAATAATTCAAAATATTTTTACTTTATAAAATTGATTAAAGTTTGGTCATAAACCGTCAACGCGAGTCAACATCCAGTCCAGGTACCAAGCACTAACATTGGACAAATGTTAGACCAAAGCCTAGTGTTGGTCAAAACCTGAGTACCAAACACAAATTATCCCTTATAAATATTTGCATAAAAAACCTCCAACCTGTAGAGATTTTAGAGTCACTAGCATGCTCCTAGATATGTTTACATAGAGAGTCTGACCGAAATAACTGAACTTGGAAGTACTGAAGAACACAATCGGGTTTCTTAGTTGTTAGAGCGTTAAAATTGGATTTAACCATATCGGAGGGCAAATTAGGTGCTGCAAAGATATTTGGTAGTAGAGTTGTGATCACCCTTAGTGGAGACTACCTATTTTTACATCAAGCGAGGCACCGACCTTCAATTTTTGTGACTATCTAAAAAGTCCTTTTAGAGTGTGTGTCACCGTACGTAAATTCCGGGTAGGAATGGTGAGCTACCCAACTTCGCACCACTTTCAGCACTATTTTTGATCTCTTGATTGCTAATTTTGTCAATCATGAGGATGACGTCTAAAGATAAAAACTCCTTCTTGTAGTTTGATTTGCAGTTAGTACCATTCTCTCTCTCGACAACATCAACAGATCCATAGAAACACATCATCATCAACGAGCAGAGCAACATCAGAATATTTGAAGAAAGTTGAAATAGTCCAAGGTTTACATGCAACAATGCAAGGAAAAGAAAAAGTCTTATTCAAAAGTGAAGATACAGTTCAAAAAGCAGAAGTATATACACTAGTGAAGACTTATCTTACAAGAGCAAAGAAAACATAAAAAGATGAGAATTAGAGAAGTTCATAAAATCAAGACAATACAGGTTGTGAAGAATTAAGTGATAAAGTCCTTCATCCATGGCTTTAGTAGTTTCATTATTTTGTTATTTTCAGTTTGTCATCTTATCTTAATTTAATTCAAAATAATAATAATAATAATAATAATAATAATAAAAGCCCTAGTGGTGATAAAAAAAAATAGCGAGAGTTTGTTTTTAGTTTTGTTTAATAAACACCATGGTGAAGAAGAATTTAAGAGGAAATTCCAAGCAACAAGCAAATTGAAGAAAAGAATTAGAAATTGTCAAGGTTCTAAGAAGTTCAATAAGTTCATCATCAACAGTTGAAGACCGAAGACCAAAGATTGAAGACGTTTCTATGGATGCTGTGAGAATGGTGTTGATTGCCGATCGGATGTGAAGGTAAGTGAGTACTCCCATTCTTGATAATGATTGATTTCCTTTCTTAGAGATCATCAGAAAAAGATTCTTATTCCCACAATTTTGTGGAGTCTCCAGAAATTATTTCGGAAGGTTCTCCTTCACACCATTCAACGTGTGCAGGATTTCTCTCTCTATTCCTGTCTGCACACATGAGAGACTAAAAAAACGGTCTTTTTGAGTGCAATTATCATAAAACCCTATTGGTGAGGCAGAAGTCGAGGCTTGTGATCACTCTTGAACCCGAATTCTTTCATATGGTATGGTTACTTCTCGCTCAACTCTTAAGGATGAGAATGCGTTCTTTGGTATTTCTAACTTCGTGTTACTAGCATGCAGAAACTCTATATCCTCATAGCTCCTTGGATGCTTAGGACTCCATTACGCTCTGAAGTTGGAGAAGGTTTTATGGGTACGTAAACCCTCACGAGACTATAACTCGTCCACTAGGGACACCTAGGGGTTTAAAGGCTTAGTGCATACGCTAAATGCATTCGATAGACCAGCGACAGTGGTATAGTTAGGATTTCTTAATTTCAGTTCACTTGGGGGTATTTGATGAGTGCCAAATAGTGCATATTTCTACACCTTTTTATTGGCAATTAACTCATCTTATGCGCTTTAAAATCATATATAATCCCAAATTCTGTATTTTCATTATTTTCAAGAATAAATATTTGTACTAATTAATTTTGTGTTTTTAGGTACTAAATAAAGCTTTGATGAATCGAGAGGCCAAAAGAAGCAGATAATTGATGACAATGGGAGAGAGACAACAAAAGCTCCAGCTGAGAGGAAGTGAAGGATGTCTTTTGCACATCTTCCGCAAGTGAAGAATGTTGTTCGCAAGACTCAAAACTAGGTGTGGGCTTGAGATATTAGCTTTGAAGAAGGTTTGGGCCTAGAAGAAGATCTACCAAGAGATAAAACCCTAGATCATATACCCAAACCCGTTTCCATCCTGAACCGTCGGCTTCAATCTAGCTGCTGAACATCCAACGTCATATCCATGTGGTATATCGAAATTTGCTTCTCTCGCCCAACACCCTAGCACCTATTATTCCTCTCCTAATCGAACAGAAGCCAAACATATCATTCACTTTGTTCTCATATTCTCCAACCTCTGCAGAACTATCACTTCATTTCACCTCCATCAATTAACTCCATCCCGACCACCTCTGAGCTCAGCCACTCTATCAACCACCCTATGCAATTAGACTCTTAGTCTCTATCTTTCTCAACATTATCTTTTCTCTTGTCAAGAACAGTAACCCTAGAAGCTAGGATTGAGAGAGATAAGGCTAGGGTTATCTTCAACATCTGTAGAATATCAAATCAAGGAGCTGTAAAGTTGAATTGCAGAAGGGTTTCATCAGAAAACGCGTTTTGGGTGAGTGGCTATTCTCCAATTATCAAATTACAGAGGAATTGAGTGAAATTGTGTATAAATAGGGAGGAGATTGTGATGTAAAAGGCATGCCGGAGTAGCAGGTGCACCAATCGATAGTTTAGGTTTGATTTCATTATCTTCATGATGTTCTAATTACTTTTGCTAGGGTTTTGATGAAATCCCTGATTATATGCTAAGTTAGTCAATTTCATGTTATTGTTTTTGTTGTACTTCACTGCTTTAGGAATGATAGTTATCTAATGGATCAAATTAACCTATGATTAGTTATATTGTAAGAAGACAACTAATACTAAGGGTGAGTTAGTGAAATTGGTTGATAAATCATCCATTTGAGACCTTCAAGGAAAGGGAATTAAGAATGATAGTTAGCTAGTTGATCAAATGAGCCTGTGATCAGTTGTTACTGTAAGAAGACAGCTTATACTAGTGGTAAGTTAGTGATAATAGTTGATAAATCATCCATTATAATTTTCCCCGGAAAGGAACAACAACATAATTTGAATGAGTATTGTCTTAGCATAGGATTAGGAGGTGGATTCAACTGCCCTAGTGCTCTCTCGCCTTTTGTTTAAAATCTTCTCTATTATTTCAGTTACTACCAAATAGTCTAGCCGTATCGGCAAACAAAACCCCCCCTTTTTGGTTACTATTGTTCTAATTCAGTTCTAGTAAGACCATAATTTCAAATCTACACCCACCTTGTCCCTGTGGATCGACCTGTGCTTGCCTTGTGTTACATTAGGACACTGTGCACTTACAGTTATTATTGTAGGTACTCTTTCCAGACCTACCATTGGGCGCATTGGAGGATGAGGCAACTTGAAAACCGTGTGTATAGGTCTGGTTCATGATTGGATAAGAACTTGATCACTTCTTTTAGCCAAATCCCCTTTTCTTCAAAATAGCCAAAATATCGAACTAGGGGCACTTCTGTGTTTACTTTTGCCTTTTTTCTTGATAAGTCTGCGTTCAAGGAGGTGGAGAAACTTGGACATGAATTGTGATTTACTTGGGTAAGGATAGAAACAAGCAGAACACGTCTTGGACTCTTTTTGGAAGTTGGTTTCGTTGTTCAAGTGAGATTCATCCTTTTATTTGAAGTAGGATTTATATTGCACTCTGAAGGAAATTCGTGTGCTAACTTTTAATGCTTGGTGTAATTGAATTGAGTTCTTAATAATGGCATGTTGAGTGATAGCATCTTTCTTTTGCATAGATGGTAAATTTGTCCTTCTTTCAAAACGATACTAATCTTCAAACTGATGACATAGAAGTTAACAGAAGTACTTATCATCTTGAGTTCGCTGATGTAGATACCCATCCTTCGTTATCCATAGAGTCATCTTCTTTAAGTCTTGATATTTATCCCTCATTGATCATATATTCATATTCCTTCAACCATTGAATGAATAGAAGTAGTCGTATTTGTCAAGGATTCACTTTGTTTAGGTGTTAGTCAAAAAACTTCAGATTTGAGGCACTTAGGGAGAATGGCTGTAAACTCTTCATACAGACTTTGATTTGAGTCGTCGGCCCCAAATTTGAAACAAAATAGAATAGGATTCCTAATGCAAAAGGAATGACTTGATTCCGAGTTCGTTTGGCCAATCAAATCCATGTATACTTTTGACTTCAAAAATCCTGTATAAAATTTCAGGAGTTTTTTCAGATTGCACTTACTTCAGTGTTGGGACCACATCTCCCAGATCGTTTGTCCGTTTGAGGCTCCCTTTTGATATATTGTTGAGAAGACATATGTGAACATATTTTCCTAAGGAAGCAGCCTGAAATTCCTTACGCATTGTCATCAGTTTTCGAGTCTTTCTGTTTGGAATGTGCGGATATCTCCTTTCCAAATGAGTCTTTGTTGCGTTTGAACCCTTGATGCATTGAGACTCTTAGGAAACTACCCCTTGGAGTTTTATGACCTAATTAACCTTCCTTAGATTGTCATTTGATACCCTTGAGACAAAAAGTGTATGTGGCGTGCTTATACGTTTTACCATTTGTTATACAAAACGTATTTTCTGTGGCTCTATGAGGAATATGGGTTTGAATAAAACCTATGAGTATCCTTGGGGACATGGATTAGATTTCTTGGGATTGAAATAAGGGTAGGATCTCTAATTATGGGGATATATTTCGTTTTTTGCTTGTGAGGCTTGATATATATATTCGTTAAAAAGAAACCCTAATTTGCTTCGTATATATGTCTTCAAACCTTCATATTCCGTGAAATTCATTTGACTTCCACTTTTGTATACTTAAGATATGGAAATACCTTAATATATGCCTATTGAGAATGGAAAAGAAAGATCTTCCTTCAATGATGACTCAGGCGTCTATCAGTCCCCAGTCTATTAGTACTTCTCACATTGAAGAAACTCGAAACGATGAAGCACTGCTGCTGAATGTCACAGAATATCCTATTGGTGGTACTTTTTACGTTGGTCCTAAAGCAATCCTAGACTCAGATGACATACTCATAAAGGAACTCGATGTTGATGTTGGATCTGCAGAGTTGTATAAGGCTATACGGCAAAGGTACGACCATGTTGCTACGATGAAGGAGATAAATTATGTCATTCGTCCCTCCAGTTAATGACTTGTGATCGGTTCTCAGTAAAGTAAGGAATATAACTTTTAACATCACCCCTCTTGGTCTTTTTTCTAGGATACTTGCTGAGAATCTTCGCTTTAATGTGACGCGGCTGCTAGAATGACTCAACTCTGTCAGAGTCTGTTGGAGTGAGTTGAGTTCAGGTCCTCGTTTTTAGAGAGGTTCTTAATATGGAAGAGCGTATGGTAAATGAAGAGCGTGCATGTGTATCGATATGCAGAGGCCAAAGTAAAGCAGCTGAACGTAGATCAAGAGATTTTATTTAGGGGATCTGTCGAAAGATTTCTTCAGGGTTGATATTTTCTCTCTCTGAACCTTTTCCATATGCATCTAGTAAAGGAATGGGACCCTCATGAGTTCAAACTTGATGCAAACCCTAGATTTCTCCGTCGGGTATGCAAGTAGGTGAAAACCCTAAGTTAAATTCGTAATAGAAGTTCCTTCCTTGCGCGATCCTGACTCCAGAGGCTGTAAAAACTTCGTTTGACGTCTGATTTCAGTGGTTGACCCCAACTATCGAACAGAAAAGACCCAACCTTCATCTATTGGAGAAAATTTAGGATTCGGAGCTTGTTTTTCCGGTGATATGTCCATATGAAGTTGAACTCGGAATCCAAATCTATTTAGCAACAATTCCTTCAAAGACTTTGATGATATCTCTGTATTGAAACATCATGCCCTTTTAACACATGGTAGGAGAGACATGGACGGATACTTTTATCAATGGCGCGTTGTCGAATTCTCTACCCATTTGTCTTAGTTCGTCGAATTATGTGACTAAAGTACGAGTCGCGTCTGAGTAGAGTTGAAACTATAGACTCCTCTTCAAACCGATTGTGAACCCTAGTTTGCTCATGCATGCGTTTATTATTGAGCGATAATTTGAATGCTTCTTATACTTGATATATTTTTGGTGCACGTGTACAAAACCCTAAAACATCCCATCTTCAGTCAGGATCCAGGATATGGTTGCAATTGATAGGTACAGACGCTGACGAAGAAGAATTCGACGAGACAATAGAGATGCGAGATTTCTCGAGATAAGTCCCCTTCATGATTTTAAAAGCCGATCTCTATTTTCATAGTCCCAAGTAATAAAAGGTTGTGATGTGGGTTTGAGGAGTTGAATGGTTTTGATGTGTCCCTATCTTTAGAGACTCTTGCGTTGATTGTTTCTAAATATGTTATCTGAAAAATGGATGTCTGGGACACCTCCTGTTGGCCATGCAGGTGTGTGACGTACGATTCCTCGTTAGTCCCAGTTTGATATAATACTAGGGATTCTCATTGACTCAGGACGCTTAGAAAATGAAGTAAGACCCTTGTAACGTATGAGATTGAATCTTCAAGGCGGTCAAGCGATAGTCTGTGGGTTAGAGACGCTTGTGGTGAGTCATGTCGAGATACTTCCCCATGTGTCTTTGTGGACAAGATGAAGTTGTTAGTGATCGTCATATCTTGTCCTTCTCTCATCGCGTCTGAACCTGACACATGGATTAACCTTTCAAGTGGATTTTCTCGATAGAAGAGACTTTGACTGAGGGAACTGCTGATATGCGTCTAAATGAGTAACGTGTATCCTGAAGCTATGGTCTCGGATCCTTCTCTTGTTTTACTTCAGTGACAGTAGCTGGTTGTAGTTGTATGTCGAGTAACAAAATTTAATCTGAATTGTTGGCCTTACTTTGGATTTCTTTTCAATTTGTAGGTTCAGGTGCGAAGATATTCTCATTCTCCTTCTTGGGTGAATTGAGGTCCCATCGGAAATGATACTGGATAATCGTCGGTGTAGCCGAGATGGAGGCTCATTGAGACTTGGTCGTATAATTTCTAGGACTCCTTTTATTTCTGACGGGATAGGTGTTGAGATAGCATATTGACCAGCGGATTTGAATATTCAGATAAGTATATGCTTTGTCCGATCAATGTCTTGGAATCTAGTGTCATCTTATACTTTGTCGCGTTCTGGTCATGATCCTCTGAAACACAAAAATGACAAGATTCATCTCGGCTCGCGATTTATGACCTTATGTGGCTCTGCAAAGCTTTTGTCTAGGTCACGAATTTTTTGGAACCTTTCCAAGTTTTCGCTAAGTTTATCCTGTAAACGACGAGAAGAAAAATCCGACAGAAAAAGAACTAGGTCAATCTGATACAGAATGAAAGAGTTATAAGTAAAATAGTAAAGTGAAGTAAACTTCCCGAGTCCCCTGTGATCAAGTTGAGGTCCCTTGACCTAAACGAATTTTGGAGAAAATATTTGTCAGAATCTCCAAGTTTAGATCACCATCTGGTCTTGGAGAGAGATGGGGCCAGCTGGATGGTTGCTCCTTTACTCTGTCGCGTTCTTAATGAGTTACATCTTCTCCGGTGAGGCCGATTGCGGACAGAATGGATCCGTCCATGTTATTCCCAACAATTTTTAGTATTCCTTATCTAGGGAACATGTACTCGATGTAGATTCATTGGATCTATCCCTACTGGTAACTTTAAAGGCAGTTTTCAGATAAGTCTGTATATCGATCTGAGATTTTTCAAGATTTTGTTGGATATCCAGTAGTTCTCCTTGGTCTTTACCCAATCGTTTCAAGGATTAGTAGTAGGTTTTCATGGAAATAGGTTGCCGGCGCATTTCAAGGAGAGATCCAGGCGATCCGAGAAGCATTAACCTATTCACTAAGGTCAAACACTCGTCTGAGAGAGAAAACTACTGGTAGGGATAACTCTCTCGGCTAAATATGTGATGGATTTATAGAGACTGAATCAATGGAACTTTTTTGTGATCAGATTGATGGAATCTTCTTCCTTCCTAATAGTGACCATGATTGAAATCTGTAACTGAGTGGACAACCTCCCACTGTGATCGCCAAAATGTAGTTACCTAAAATCTGGGAGATGTTAGAAGTGAGATTTTAGGGTTTCTGAAAGTGAGTTACGGGAGGTTGATCACGAACAGTCTTCGCCTAAACCACGCACAGTGGCCGTTCAAAGGCTGCTTCAGTTACATGGAAGAGATTTAGGGCTGGTCTTAAGGAGGGAAGCAGATGAAGAGAGAGGTCAGAGAATTCTAGGGTTTGAAGAAGAATTACTCTGAGAGGTTATGAGAAAGATCTGTCTTAGATTTGAGAAATAGATGACCTATTTATAGCTTAATTCTCTAATCTCAGGTCAGTGAAGATAGGGATTTATTTTCGTGCCGTGCGGAGCACTTCTCCCGTCTCTTCAGGAATAGAGATAAACTAGGTTGAGTTTATCTCATTATTCCACCGCCTTTACTCTCTTCTGCGGTGAGAAATAAGCTGGGTATTTCTCACACGTGTCGTAGACTGCCAGACCAAAACCCTAATTGTTATCCACCCATTTGTGTGAAGCTGAGTCGGTCTTTGTGATGATGTGTTGAGAGATAGAAATATTCTATTTAGACGAGTTGGCCAAGATAGAGAGATATTTTCTGATCTGTAAGAATGACTAGGATGAGTCACGTGAAAAGGCATGAGATGCCCAAGAATTTGTGTGTCGAGTCTAAAAAGGAGACTTGATTCTTACATGAGGCTCGTGCCTATCATGGGGAATATTTAGCTTTGTTTGAGATTTCCCTAGAGATTTGTATCTCTTTGAGATTTTGCGAAGAGATTTGAATCTCTCTGAGATTTTGCAGAAAGATGTGAATCTCTCTGGGATTTTGAGAAGAGATGTGAATCTCTTTGAAATTTCGCTGAGAGATGTGAATCTCTCCAAGATTTTACTGACGGATCGGAATCTCTCTTTGGTCAGCGGGGACTCGTCCTGAAGAGAGAGAAAGGGCTTTGTATGCCCGATTAATATCTCTGCGAGACTTTGGCTCACTTGTCTTTGACCACCGTATCTTGCAGAGATGTTCTAGGAATCAATTGAGTCTGTATTTATGGGGCCGACATGACCAGTGTATCTCGGAAGGATGTTCTAGGAGTCTGTCAAAAGGGCCCAGAGGCAAAATAACCAGCGTATCTCACGGGAATGTCCTAGGAATTATTCTGAAGCCTCGGTAAGTCGAGTCAGAGCCTAGAGTAGACATGACCAGTGTATCTCGCGATGATGTACTAGGAATAGTCTTTGATCTCAAATAGGGTGAGTCGTGCTTACAGGAGATATGCATATCTCCGCTCTGTGTCATAAGTACGACGAGGACGTCTTTACGCATCTACAGAGCCTACATGACCAGCAGCATCTCGTTGAGGATGTATACTAGGAATCATGGCATCACAATCAGCTGCGTCTCGCGAAGACATGCTGGAATTGTGGCTAATTTGATTCAGAAGTCTAATAGGGACGTTTTACGCTCTATAGAACCTACGTGACCAGCAGTATCTCATCGAGGATGTGCGCTAAGAGTCACGGCATCACGACCAGCAGTGTCTCGCGGGGACGTATACTAGAAATTGTGGCTAAGAGTGCCTTGAGGGACAAGGGCTTAATCTTTCGTGAGAGTGGAATTTTGTCCATGATCTTGAAATGACACTTTTGCCCCTTATCCAAATTTCACCATCTACACTAAGTAAGTAAAGATGCTTCGATAGAGCATATGCTAAGAAAATAAAGGTATGTCTGTAAAACAGACATAAGTAAACGAGTAAGCTAATTAAAGATATATCTCAGATGAACAGGTAACTCAGGAAGCAGAGATAGCTCGGAAAACAGAGATAACTCAGTAAGTAAACATCTAAGTGAGAAGATAATGTAAATGCATCTAAGTTATCAACACACAAGAGATTACGTGGTTTGGTTAATCCTAACCTACTTTCACGAGTAAAGATGATAGTTTTATTGATGATGTTGGTACAAAAGGGTGGGAGATCTCCATTAAAGAGAGTATGGAGCTCTCAAAGTAGAGAGAAAAAGAGTAGAGAGAGTTTTCCTAATTACTAACCAAACCAATTATCCCCATTCTCTTGAGATAAGGATGGGTATTTATAGCTCCACATGCATCATGGATACACTAGTCCAGAAGGGGTTATAAATAACGTTTTTAAATGACGGATTAGTTATGTGAATAGGATTTTACAAACAAATTCTGTCATATAACATAAAAATGTTGGGTCCATCAATTAACGTAAAAAAACCGTCATTATCAAGTGTGATAAATTACTAGCAGGGCCGGTCCTGGGATTTGAGTGGCCTTAAGCAATTTTTTTTGTGGCCCTCTAATAGAGAAAGATGAAGCTCCAAGGAAGAAGTTACTGTTCATTGCAGTTAGAAACACGTTCCAACAATGATAGCCCAATAATTGATTGTTTTTGTACAATTTTTATAGCAAATTTGTCAATAATGGATACCAAAATTTTCACGACATTTTTTGTCCATAGGTTATCGAATTAGTATATTCGTGATCTACTTACAACCAGGCATTGGTGGGAGCTTAACTAGCTGGTACTTACGGGTACATACAAACAACTCATAATATGTACAGGATGACACATCTATGCATTTTCCCCACTCCCTTCCACCATTACATGGCACCATTTAAATCCCTTATTTCATTAACTTTGATCACATGGAGAAGTAGGAGATCCCATTCTTATTGGTTTTGGCCGATAGCTACTCCACATGTAGGCGGGGGAAATGAATGGTGGAAGGGAGTGGGAGTCATTTATTATTTTCGGTTCCGTAGCTGCTGTCACGTTAGGCATTGTAGCAGCCACGTCAGGTATTTGGTGCGCTACTGTGCTTGTACTGGGAGGAACTATGTCCGTTAAGACCAAATGGCAGAACGGTTTTGCAGCTAATAATAATTCCATTTGATCGTTCATATTCCAATTTTCCTTTCGGGGATAAATGAGCAGAGTCGGGAGACATGCAGTAACTACATTTATTTAATTGAATCTAATAAAGAAAGAACAGTTTCACATTTATGGATAAACAAACCACCATTTTATTTGTTGAACAAAAGCTTTACATACACGATAAGAATTGTTTTTCATCTTCTCGTATCTCAACTAGCTAAGGTCTACTTTGACATTTTGTTGATTTGTGGCCTCCTCCAATGTGTGGCCTCAAGCAACGCTTTGTTTGCTTTAAGGGGAAGGCCGGCCCTGATTACTAGGTGTGTGATTTAATGATGAACCATTATATTACGAAATAAATCCGACACATATATATATGTTTTATACGCCCATCACTAGTTTTTTATTGTGTGCCCAAAAGTGGCTAGCCACGTATCCAGAAGAATCAAAATGGTTAGCTATAAGTCTTTCACATAGTACGATATTGGTTCCACTAGTAATTGGGCCGGTATAGTTAGGCCTAGGCTTGAATTGCCCCCCACAATCCATTCGGAGGTAGTAAGGCTAACGTTAGAGTCCATCTCTATCTAAACTGACAAGCCTGCCTGCACTCTAATTTTTCCCATCTCGTTCTTCTTTTCTCTTCGAACAATTTTTTTTTCTCCCCTAATTATTTTTCTGAAAAGGAAATCTCTCACTCTCACCAATGAAGCTTAATCATCACCCTCATCTCAAAATCAAAAACTTGTATCGCGGTAATGAAAAGCAAACCCTTTTTTGTAACCCTAAATCTAGTTGTTTTTCTCCTGAAATCCTAGGGTTTGAGTAATGGGAAGAAACTCATTTTCAACTATGATTTAGTTTTTACTTGAGATTATTGTTATTTGATTCGATTAGATTTGATTGGTATTGTTTAAATCGACCTCAAGATATGGATTCATCACCAACAACATCGAGGTTTCGTCAACATCGGTAGCATTCCTTGCGGATCTTTGGTATAATTTATTTTCACCTTAAGTTGATTTTATTTTTGTTAGCTTGGAATATTGGTATCGGTTAGGACTTGTGAGTTTCTGAAAATATGTTTCCGTTTAGGGGTTTTTATTTTTATTTTGTGAGATAATGTTGATTTGGGTTATGTCAATGATTCGGGTGTTGATCTTTGGGTTTTGATATCATGATCAAAGTTAGTAAGAGCTCTTCTTGCACAGGGAAGGGTATGCTAAATATTGAATTAAATTCATCTCTTGTGGCCGGGACATCTATGAGAATTTCATTTTTTATTTCGGGTGGTGTATACGTGCCAACGAGTGGACAAAAGGGCGTCGATTTTGGACTCGAGTTTGGCTCTTCTCAAGTTCATTCAATCTTTTAGCATGTATGTATAAACTTCCATACTATAATATAACTTATACAATTAATATTACCAGGTTTAGTTAATTATTTGTGTTTAGACCTGTAAGAGGTCACCCTAACAAACTGCTATGCACGTCCCTATATCTTTTGTGGCAGTTGTAGGTTGAACTTGAACTGTAGATAGGTTGGTGAAGGGTAGTACAACGTGCTACGAATGGTATTATTCATTTCAATCTAAGTCAAGGTAAGCTCTCATTTTCATTCTCGTTTCTTTGGAACTTTTTTTATCATACATTTTGTTGTTTGACGTTTTTGATCGGGAGTTTTTACATGTCTTGACTGGTTCGTTTTTGTGTAGGCACATCTTTTGGAGAAGTTAATGGAGCCGTTGGCGGTGTGATTATAATGTGATAGATGACGGACCTTCGAGAATAAAAGTATAAGGTTCATCACATATGATCTTGTATCTTCAACTTACACAAGTGCAACAAGTAGGCGCACCGCACACAAATATTCTTCCGAGTCCTGTGACCTCATTTTCTTATCACTTTAGATTGGTTCCTACTTGTTTGTACATTTCTACATCCGAGATAGTGATCTTGTAATTTGTTTTTTTACGAGGTTCAAAAGATTCAATCTTTAACAACAAATATTAGAGTAGTATACGAGTTTGTTTCTTCATTAATTTTTGATGCATCTTAGTTTTAGTACAATACTTCTCTTCTTTGTTTGTCTTTATCCATTTCTAATAATATAATAATTATAGTTGGCTAATTAATGTTAGTCTGCGCTCTATTTGTTGCCACGAGCGGCGGGAATGGATTTGCAAGTAATAGCTTTACCTGCAACACCTCGGCTTCTTTCCTCTAGCTCTTTATCTTAAATCTCATACCCTTGTATTATTGCTTGATATCTGCTTACTTAATGCACAATCTCTAGAGGTATTGTTTTTGATTTTAACAACTTCTTGTATAGGATTACATATGTCTGTTGTTCATGCTGCACAACATCTCCGTTATTGCAAATTTCTCCACGATAATTATAGTGAATGAATGCATAATTTATTAATTGGAGTTTGCTAGACTCCTTGAACTCTTCACAAGTTTTAGGGGTTTGTAATATCTCAGGACATTTAAATATATCACCTAATGAATGCTGAACTTGTCGTATTTCGTCTCTTGAGGTTGAATTTTACCTTAAATTGTGTTCTTCTTTTGATATTAAATCACCTTCTTGTTGTGGTTATTGTTACCACCCCTGCTTAAATATTACTCATGGGGGTCACAATTAGTCTTGTCCCCTTACAAATGATGATTCTTTCAAAGTGGGATTAGTTTTGTTCGTTCGAATTGGTTCACATCAGGAAGTATTAATACTAACTTGGTATCTTTTTATACGGGAGAGTGGGTTCCCCGCACATTCCTATGACTATTGCATTTTGAGGAACTTCGGGAAAAGGGCGAGTTGCAAGGCGGTGTTGATAGCGCAAAGCCTCCAAACGATGACGATTTTGATTGCCGAGGTTGATGAAATTGTGGATGCAAGTGCAATGTTACACAATAGAGATGGCATACTTGGATATGTTTGTTAGGTTAGGTGGCCAAAAACTTGTGTAAATCTTATAGAAGAGCTACCAAATTAGAGTGGTGAAGCTACGTAATATTTTAGTAAATCGAATTCAGTGAAAAAAGATCATTTTTAATATTTGGATGTAATTTCAAGTTGCATATGCTGAATGATGAATATACATTTTATACGTATTCGAGATATTTGATGTAATTTTCATTAATTAATATATAGTTAATCTTGAAAATGCATTTGTATATTCGATGTCAAAACGTAGTAAGTTTTAGATTTATTGAATCAAAATATGCTTCGATTCACAAAATCTGAATACCAAAATCGAGTCGGTTTCTAGGAAATCATGGATCCCAACCGTTATTATAATTAACAAACGAAGCGTGATTCTATATCACGGACTTTATTCGTCGCTAAAAATGGCCAATTTTGGTTGTCATACTTAAATAGCGTTTTACATTCGTCATTTAGAAAGAGTCACACCAAATAAATAACGGTTCGAATGACAGATGAAATTCGTGATAAATCACGTTTTATAACGGATTCCTTTCGTCATTTATCAGCCTTTCTGGACTAGTGATATCTTTGTTGTCTTCTGTTACATCGAGATACGATGGTCCTTGGTCAATATGGTACCTTCGTTGGCCGCTTCCCGTCTCCAATCGGACAATGCCACCTTAGCTTCCTCCACGCTCCATCGCGAACTATGAAACCTATGTACCAGTTGTACCTTCGTTGGCCGCGTACCTTCGCCAGTCATAGGATGCCACCTTAGCTTCCTTCACGTGCCATCGTGAACTGTGAAACCTGCGTACAAGTTGTACCTTCGTTGGCCGCGCACCTTCACCAGTCATAGGATGCCACGTACTCTAGGCCAACTTGGTTGAAGACCACGCCTTCGCATTAAATGTTGTACAGACTACTCAGCTACCTCCGACAGACAGACACACCCATGTGCCTATACAACATCATATTGCTTAACAACTAAGCAATCTTGGTATTGTTTTGGTGTACTCCGTTGTAGTGTGCTTTGCTACTCCCACCTTTAATATTGCGCCACACGTTGATGGAGATAACTTCATAACTAAGGAGCCTAAGAAGCGATGTAGTGTGTGTCGTTGCAACATAATAAGTTTCCCCACCTTTAATGTTGTGCCACGTGGCACATCAGATTTTTGGTTCTCACAACCACATATGCTTCTCTAGTATTCGCTTTAGACTTAGGCTAAGTAAAAATAGTTATTGCGTAAGTGTGAGGAATGTTACATTTAAGATTAAATAAGTTTTTGACGAAATACCAAACCTCGTCAGTAAGAGACAATGAAGAAATAGGTGCCCAAGAGTCCATTTGTTGTTGGTACAATTATAGCACCACACCCTCATTCTTCTCATCCATGGATTATGTTGAGTAAGAATTGTATCATTACAAATATCCACATGGAAAAACTAACATTTTTTGGCCTCTATGAAGAAAAAATTTAATCTTGAGGAACCACTTCAATGGTGAAGCACCCAGTAGGGGAAGCTAACCACTCATAACACACCTTGACAGAGAATGACTTTTAGATTACTCACATATGCACGTTATATCTTTGATCTTCAATTTTGAAATTTGAGAAAACAAATTGATTAAGAAAAAATTTAATCGAGGCAACAACTTTAGCAATCACATTAATATGACCCTTCGATTAATGCCTATGGTCCATTGAATCTCATGAGGGATAGTAGTTAAATATGTGGCTTATGGTAGCAGCTTTAAGCGACAAGGAACAACTTCAACCTAAAGGGACTTTGATAAATCTTTCTCTCTCATGGCGATTTGTCTCTGCAAATTCAGCCTCATAATCGTTTCAACCCTAGGATTTGAATCAGTTTGTGAGTGTACTAATTGAACTTCTCCATTGTCCAAGGAAATATCTTATATCCTTCCCATTGGGACTGGGATTTATTTATTAGTAGAGTTTTTCTTATTGTCATTTTGATTCAAGTATTACTTTTAGATTTTCTTTGTGTTTTGGAAAAATCAAAATAGATATGGAGATCGTATGATGACGGAACTTGATAAATCTCTTTCATTGGAAGGATTTTGAAATCGAGGAAGCAGAAGGTGGAGATAGTACTAGTCATATTGGTAGCATCCCTTTGAGGATATTTATTCGAGTTTGACAAAGAATCTCTCACCATAGATAAAGGCGTGTTGGTGTCACTAAAGTAGTTAAAGTGACCGAAAGAGGAAGTGGGGAATTCATAATCTCAAATTGTAGATGATAATTGATTCAAAAGATTCTTTCATGGATAATACATGTTCTTGTGTGTGGTTTTATGTGGATGCATCTACAAAGAAAAACTGGTCAGAGAGACTTAGAGAAGATGTTTACTTTTTGCACTACAAAGTAACGAAGCGAGAGAATACATGAGGCTCTCAAGGTTTCGAAAGAATAGAGAAAGTAAGAAGTTCAGTATTCTGGTGGATAAAATAGTGAAAGGTGGTCTATGTTAGCTAAAATGTTGGAGTTTCAGAGTAAAAGAATTTCAAATGGAGTTGTGGGCTCCCTGCAAATTGACAAAAGTTATCCGAGATTACGTAACAATATCCATGAAGGAAAAAGAAAAGGGATTATTTAAAGTCTCTCATCAAACCCCTTGGAATAAAATCGCGGGTGCATTAAAAGAAATATTAAGACCCAAAGAATCATTGAGTTCAATGAGATCAATATGCTCTCTGTTGTTATTGTAATAGATGAAGAGGAATGGAAGAACATATAGAAACTAATTATTTGGGTTCATAAAAACATCACAATAAAATTTTGCAGATGGTTTGGAAGTCAATATAAAGATACGGAATCATCTACACTACCAAGGAATATGTAAATTTATAATCGAAAGAATATGAAAAGGAGAAGATTGAGAAGCAAATACTCTATTTTGTTGATACTTTCAATAATAAGGTGCGGTGGCTTAAGATCAAAGGATTGCCTTCTAAATGGTGAAATTCTAATATTTTCACTAACATCGGTAATGAATTGGGGGGGGGGATGAGTAAGATATTATCATATGCTTTGTTAACAACAGCCACAACCACCATCACCGTCGGCATACCACTTAGCCAATATGGATGACCGTCTATATTATCCCCAATTAGCCACTGCGGTCATCCAACACTGTGGAGTTTGCACCACTGATACTGTCCCCACTTAGCCACTGCGGTCATCCGACACTGTGGTTTTTGTATCGGGAATCGTTGCGGTTATCCATCAGCAACTTCTGGGGAGATCACTCATCCCTATATTAGTCATGTCCGAGAACACTTAACTGCAGAGTTTTCTACCAACTCTGGAGCCGATTTTTCTGAAAAGACCTCGATGGTAAGAAAGGACAAACCATTACCTATATTTCATTCTGCGAACCCTACCTACTGAATAGGGGTATTATAGTAATACATGATATATATTTGCTATCTTACCCGAGGAAGAAAAATCTGTGAATATGAGTATGGAGGGTACGAAATCCGAAGAAAGAGAGTAGGAGTTTTATTCTGATGGTGGTGCAAGGAAGGAGATGGAAACTGAGATGTTCATAATCTTAATATGGCCAAGAATCCCAAGGAATCAAGGAGAGGCTATAGACAAAAAGGTAAATTCTTTTGTTAATCTGGCTTGTAGCTATCGTCACATTAGTAATGAGCATATTTTATCTTTGAAAGGAAAAAAATTGACTCAACTAGTACTGCATTACAAGGAAAGATTTAATATTTTGGCTGAAAATGATGAGAATGTTGAAAGTAAGGAGATTGACCAGAATACTTTCATAAAAAAGATAGAGAATGAAGGTTTTGTTGTTACCGTTTACCAAAAGAAGATGAATAATTGGATGTTGAATTTGGTGAGAAGAATAATGGTGTGAATTTTAAATCATAAGTTATAATGTGAGAGGGATAAATTATTTCGATAAAACCACTTCACTTAAAAATCTCATTAACAATCGGAGATGTGATGTCTGTCTTATTCAAGAGACAAAAATCATGAAATTCTTTAGTTGGTTCATTAGACTGACTTTGGTATGATGATTATTTTGATTGGTCTTGTATACCTTACGTAGGATGTCTTGGTGGCATTTTGTCTATCTGGGACACCAATATATTTGCGAAGGAAGATGAGAGATTTGTCTTCAATAATATTTCTACTTTTCTTACTACAAAAGCCAATGGATTTCGATGGAAAGTTACTAATGTTTACAGCTCTTGAAATACAATGACAGAACTTTACTCTGGGAGGTTATGGAAGAAATTAAACACTGGTGGTATGGTCCTCTATGTGTAGCAGGTGGCTTTAATGTAATAAGATCATATGTAGAAAACAATATAGGACAGGATGACTGCGAATAAGTTCTGGTTTTATTAATAATCATTTTGTAACAAGAAATGGTGGATCAACCCTTGATTATTGGCTCGCACACTTGGTCCAACAACCATGATGACCCTTTTCTTTGCCGATTGGACATATTTTTGTTTACTGATTTTGATGAAGCTTTTCCTAGAGCATTACAGATAACATTAACAAGAACAACTTTTGACCATAGCCCTCTATTGGTTATTACAATCCCTTTGGTAAGTAGTAAGCCATATTTTAAATCGGAAATGAGTTGGGTTGAGCACAAGGATTTTATGAAGAAATAAGAACTTTGGTAGAACTCAATGGAGTTTAGTGGCAGTGCAAGTACAATACTCTTCCTCAAACTTCAGAATCTTACTTTGTAAATACTTGGGGTTCACAAGAATGCGGAGCTATAAACAGGAGGAAAATATTCTTACTGAGAAGATTGGTGAATTAAACCTATAAGAAGAAACTGGTGCCCTTCAACCTGATCAGTTGAAATAGAGACTTCAATGCAAGACAAAGCTTAGAATAATTGAGAATGCTTAGAGGAAAAAAAAATAGTTGCTGGTAGGGGATGCAAATACAGGTTACTTTCATAGAATTTTAAGTTCTAGAAAGAAAATAAACACCATTGCTAAGCTGCAAATTAGTGGAGTTGTTTTGATCAAACGACTATTAAAAATGAAATCAGAAACTACTATATTTATCCTTTTATGAATATAACAGTTTATATTCTTGTTGATTGTTTGAGCTTCCCTACTGTGGGTGAGGTGAGGAGAAGAAAGAATTAAGTAACCAGGGTCACATGGATTTTCCCTCACGAATTGTACAAAAGTTGTTGAGGTATAATGAAAGTGGACTTTATGAGTATGTTGAATGATATCTTCAGATATGGCTCTTTGGATTGGAGGTTAAACAACTTCATTCTCACCATCATTCCTAAGAAAGCAGATTCTTTTACTCCTAAAGATTTCAAAGCCTTAAGTTTCAAAGGAAATAAATACAAGATAATCTTCAAGATTCTTCCAGAGAGACTGAAGACTGTCATGCCATTGCTTATTTCTGATTATCAGGGGGCTTTCATTAATGATACACAAATTCTTGATGGTATACTCATTGTTAATGAGTGTGTGGATAGTAGGTTGAAATCCAAAGAACCTGGTATTCTCTGCAAGATAGACATGGAGAAAGCCTTTGACATTATCAATCGGCTAGCTCTTTTTTTGTATCTTACATAAGCATGGATTTGGAGAAAAATGAATTGGATGGACAAAATCTCTAACAATACACATAATCCTTATTTTTATTTTCGTCAGACGAGTTTCAATTAGGTAATGAATATTAAGCTTCAATCAATATAGTATTAAACACACATCATACTACAATTAAAATTAAAGCCTCGTCCATGAAAAGAAGAAAAAAGTTAAACTTAAAGCTACCATGCTAAGCTATTGCTTACCACAAATCTTACCGACACGTACATAAGATGAGATTTGTTGTAAGCAGTAGTTTGATTCAAAGCAATTCCCACTTTATAATTCTAAGTTGCAACCAAATTGTACAGGGCCAATAATTTTTTCAGGCATCTCCAACTTTGTCAATGAAACTGTTCCATTTTGTTTCTCAAATTCTACCGCATAACAATTTGGTAGCCCGCCAAAGAATTTTGCACCAATCACAAACATTTTGTCCTTCCACGTTTCTATGGAAGTTCCCGGTGTACATCCGAAGGAAGCCCGATCAATCGATGCCACGTGGAACCATGCAAGCATGCCAAATATCTGAATCACATTTGTACAAATTTCCTTGGTGATCGAATACACACGTTTTGTGGCACACATCGGTCTCTAATATATCTTTTTCATCCCAATCCCATTTCCACGTGTTGACATCAAAAATTTCAGCTGATTTGTCAAAATCCCCTTGCATCTCAGTTTCATACCCACCTATGACGTGGAACTTGCCAGCGGACAACAAACCTTTGGATTCATCTCTCGGTCTTGCCATGTCAGGAAGTGAGAACCATACATCACCCAAAACATCATAAGCTAGAGCAGATCTCAAGGTGTTCTTTTCTTGGTCGTGTCCACCAGCGATATAAACCATACAATCCAAATCAGACGCACAAGCAAAAGAAGATCTCTTACCACCAGGCATATCAACACCGCGTCGCCACATCCCGGTGATTAAATCATAAATATAAACCGAATTCAAAAGTTCCCACGTTTTGGTATTCCAGCCTCCGATAACGACTATTTTCCGACCAACTCCGGCACAGTGACAAAAGCGAGGTAAACCATCTTCACAACCGGGAATAGGCGGCAACTCCTTCAACTGACTTTTACCCGGTTCAAAAAGACAAAGACGGTATGCCGCTGCAGTAGAAGCTGTTGATTTTTTTGGCGTTAGAAAATTGATTGGATGAGTTTGGATTAGTCCTATAAGACTCTGATTGAACCCACTTGTTTTTCTTTCTTGAAGAAATTCTTTCGATTCGACTTCTTGTTTCCATTTTCTTGAAACGGATGTAAGCGTCGGGAACTGATCGAATGGAACTCGAATTAAACATTGTCTTCCTATCTCATCTAGTAAACCTGGAATTATCTCCATCAGTGCAACAAACAACAGTAGAAATGGACACAATTTTAATGCTTCTGTTCTGTCTATGGTAGTTGAACAAGTTTGTAAGTGAATGAAAACGTCTGAGTTAGCTAATCTATTTATAGAGTCTGTGTACATTTTGTCAATGTTTTGGATGACCAAATATAAACATGAATCGTGTAATGATGGTCATAGACTCGATCCAGAATTACATGGAAGGTGCAGTTAAAAAAATGTAAAAGCATGTACAGTGTGCGAGAGCAACATCGCTAGTAGAAAACCGAGTTTTGGATTCACGGAGAATAGTCTGCGAGGGAGCAGACAGAAAAGACTAAAAATAACATGAGCGCATCGGCTCTATCAAATGTAGTGGATCCTGTCGTTGATGCTAATAGCTCGAGTCCAAATTTGATTGCTTCAGAATGAGCTTAATTTTCTTTCTTTTGGGATTTTTAATAGCATATTGCATCACAAGGGAGTAATTTTCCTGTTTATGGGATAGTCAATGCGTCACAAGTCACAGTTTAGTTTATTCTCCTCTTTAACTTGTTTTTGGAAGCAAAGCACATCATATAAAGTTGGAAAAAGTATCATTAAAATCATATCACAGTTTAGGACGGTAACTAGTTCGATGCTTAGTGTGTATATTTGTATAAGAGATTTGACTAGGTTGTGAAAGCTGTATCTACTGATCCCACAGTAACTATCAATCAATGACGAAAATAAGAGAACATTTTCTAAGTTATCTTCCTAGTCTACTACGTGGCAGGCATGTCAACTAAAACGTTTCCGTCTATCAGACCTTCAGTAACTTTCAATCAAATTAAAATCTAAAGATATACTGTATACTAAGTACTCTCAAAGTTCTAATTTGATAAAACGTATTTGTCTATTAGACCTTCAGTAACTTTCAATCAAAAATGAAAATCTAATGATATACTAAGTACTGTCAAGACGATGAGATGAGTAATTCGAGACTAGAAATTGATACATTGAACCGATAAGTGATACAAACTATTCCCAGTAACAATGTAAAAGCTATGGGAAACTGCATTGAGGAATAGTGTCAGTAAAAGTGTGTTGCCTCAAACGCCTTTGGCATATGAAAGCAAGGAGTTCAATGACCTCTACAACAAAAGGTGCACAAATGACTTCCAAACTGAGATATGACATCCACGAGACCTCCAAAGCCTCCAACTGCCATCACCTGAACAGGAAAGATACGAGGAAAAGGGACATTATATATCTATCTAGTGAGACCACCTTTGAATTCAGGAATGTTATGTTTTCATCAATTAAGCAGTGAAGACAAGAAAAAGGAAGTGGCCAAATTTAAAAAGCAATTAGAATAGAATGTATGTGTCTTCCTCACTATCCACAAATAAATAGGGGCCACGAATGGTATGACATGTAAAAACCTAGATGTACTAATAGTCTAAGCAAAGGAAAGTACTGTGGCAAAGGAAAGTACTGTAACATATAAGCAAAGGAAAAAATTCTGTCAAGAGTAAAGATATGGAAAAGGAATAAAGAAGATGAAGGTAATACATACACCCGATGGATGAAGGGAAATGGAAAATGCTGATTGTGGGGCACACTGAATCTGTGAGAGAGTCATCCCATTCAAATCAAACCGGCTGAGCAAAGGTTCTGCTCCAACTGCTAAAATCTGGTATACAGAATGCAAGTAACATGTAAATTAATAGAACTTCAAACATGTGATACTATCTGGAATGGGCTATATCCAGCAAACCAGAACTGATGACAGTCTCAAAAAGTAACATAAGAGATCAAGAAGGCAAGAAAGCCATTGAACAGAAATATAAAATACGCATTTGTCTATGAGATCAAGAAGGCAAGAAAGCCATTGAACGAAATAAAAAATACGCATTTGTCTATATTTTAGGCAATACATGAAGGAAACTAACGTGAACAAAGAAGGATTCTTGGTATGCTTCACATAACTCAGTCATTTACTCAGACAAGAAGAGACCTAGAGGCTCTGTTGATTGTGATTACTATTACTGAAGGTATTTCAAAGGGAGAGAATGTGAATCTTTAGTAACTACTGGAGATGAGATAACAAGTGGAAAAGATGATTATGCCTTTACTTGATTATCCGACTTCCAAATGCCAAATCTATATACTAGGAAACTGGTAGCTAGAGATAAATAACAATCATGTTGTAAGGGAAACAAAATTAATTTTCTCAAGGATTTCAGGGAATGAGAAATTACTTGATTGTCATCAGAAACCAAGTCTTGCATAGGAGAGCAAGTTTCAATCCTCGAAATGCACTCAAGAGGAATGAAGGTTCCAAATTGACAAACTCCTACCACTGCCACAAGCCTGGAGAATGAAATACAGGGTTATTTAGTTAAAATAATTGAAAAAAAAATAACTTCTTCTCATAGGAAAGAGAAACATTGTCCCGCACCATTGTCATAGAAAAACAAAGATACCTCTAATATAATGAGCAAATCATTGACAAAACAACCATCGAGTCCTTTCCGACTAGGAAATGTGGAGCATGGGTTTGTTGTATTGCAAATATTAAAATATTTGAGTGTGCATAAGCTACATAGAGAATCTGGTCAACTAGATGAACATAACTTCATCTCTTACTCACTTAACGCTTTTCACAGCGCCAAATTCTGGTGTCTCATGGTCACATCTTAGACTTCCATGACTATTAGAACGGAAAACATAATGGATGCCGGACTTTTGGCATACAAAATGTAATACAAACACACCTAAAAGAGAAACATCGGCTATGTGCAGTATAACACACACAGAGAAATTCTTACCAGCCAGCTTTCACTTGAATCCAGACCAATGCAACTAATCCACGGGAAAGCTTCCTTTGATTTGATTTGCTTTGGCTCTATGATGTTTACACATTTTCCATTTCTGCAGTCTATATTACCCGCATCAGACGGCAGAATTGCAACCGAACTTAAGCATGGGTCAAAATACTAAATTATGAAACTTTGTGTTGTTTGCATATATTTCCGTGCAGTATTCTAGGTTAAGTCACATTCCTAGTGTTGCATTAGATTTTGGAGAAACAAAAGCAGGATAGAAGGATCATTTCTATATTGTTATTTTTTGGCAAAAATTTACTAGAAAGATAGCTCACCCCAGATTCGCATGCTCCCATCCTCTGAACCAGTTATGATCTAAAACCCAAAACGTTGGAGTTGGTGAGCCATAATAATAGGATTAATAAAGACTGCCGATGCAAATCGGAGAGTAAGACTATGGTAGTGTAAAGGATTACCTGATTGCTTGAATTACGTGCAACTATGCAATGCAAGTAGTCTGTGTGGCCTCTGAAAACCATTTTAATTTTGCTTGTTTCCTAGAAACAAAACAGAGTGAATTGCAAATTTTCTAGGAAGAGATATTGATGAAACCTTGCTCCTTTAACGAATATTAGGACGAACTTCTGGTAAACAAAAAAGAAGGAAACCAAAGGCGGGGTTTCACAAAGATATGTAATATCGTTGCCTTCAGAGAAAATACATACCACATCCCAACAATAAGCACAAGAATCACCAGCAGCTGAAAAAATGGATCCCCCCTGCCAAAATTAAATAAAGCTTCCATGAAAATATGATTACCACACACATAAAAATGAACACTCACGGCTAAGCCTCCTCTATTTTGCCAAGAGATTTAACCAGTAACAACAATAATGGTATTAAATACATCCAGACAATGTCCTCCATCTCTAGGAATCGTTGAGCTTAATATTGGATCAGAACATCCTAACAAAGGAACCAGCAAGATAGAACTATATTTACCGGCAATGTCACCAAATGAAAAACAGAAGATACATGATGAATAAACAAAGAATCTTAACAAACCTGATAATCAATGGCTATGGCATTATTTTCAGGAATTGGAGAAAGAGAACCCCAAGGACCTCTAGAATAAGAAGAAAAAAAAAACAATGTAAGGATAACATCTAAGGAAAGTGGTTTGTATTATCTACAGAGTAACATATAATAAACATATTAAAGCTGGGAAAAAGGCTGTAGTTCCATTAAACACTAGAAAAGCCCATCAACGAAACAAGTTAGACCAAACATATCAAGGTCACTGACAACTTGCCAGGAACACAAAGACCGAGATTAGCCAGATAACGGTTATTGTTAAGAACTTTTTTTTGGATTTAATTAATGCATTTCTGTCCTAAACTGACCACTCGCGATTTAATAAGTATTACAAAAGAAAAATCTTGAGAAAACCAGTTCAGATGGCAAAATGAGTTCTCTTCTCTAGTTGGTAAAAGATAGAAGACCACATCACCAATTCACCTCAATTAAAATCAGTATTTTTTTCAGATTACAAAGATAAAACTATGCAAATGTTATTCTTTCTGAAGCCTCAACTAAACGTGTGAGGTGGCTTTTCTTTTATCCCTAAGTCAGACAGCTCCGTGCCAAGGTGCCTATAAGAGATATACCAGTTTACCTTTGTTAGGGCATGAGCTAACTATGTAACCATTGTAACATGATAGTATAAAAAAATTTACGACAGGACAGTATCTGGAACTCTATCCTAACTCAAGGTCCATTCGTTGAGCAGATGTTTACTGGGAACCAGATTATAAAGGAATAAGTTCAGGAGATGGGATACTACCAAAGTTACTGAACTATGATAACAAGCTAGACAAAAGATGTGTACACGATCACCAAGTCAAGTTACGTGATAACTTACTTATGCTGAGGGTTCACCAAGTCAAGTACAGGCTTCAAATCAGTTTCTGCAATTGAAAACCAATTAGCAAAATGTGTGACATCCTAAATACGGCACAAAATTTATCACAGAAATACATGGTAATATAGAAAATAATAGAATCAAAATACAGAATCATCACCATCTAGAAGACGAAACTAGTTACTTACTCCTACCCATGGATTACCTGCATACCTTGGGCATGACAACCTGAATTAAGGATTGTATTCCACCTCCACCCTTGAATACGACCATCATCTCCACAACTACACAATCATATTGAAATAAGTCAGGAATAAGTCAGGCATTCATAGTCAGTATTCTGATGTAAACCAGATTTGTGATCCTTTTTCTTTAAAAGGACAAATACCAAATTGACTATCAGTTTTGAAACAGATGATGTCCCACTGTTCAAATTTTGAACTATGGAATTCAGAAGTACAGCGGTTAACTACTGAAATAGACTTTGGTTTTACCAGAAATGACTTGAGCAAATTCAATTAAAAATAGCTACCTAGCGAAGAGTAAGTAATCATTATGTGATTCTAGCAACTGTAACAAATGGACCAAGAAGTGAATCATATCTTAAGCTATGAATATGAGCCCAGCACACTCCATGACCACCACAGACAATACTCTTAAGTACCTACTGTACCTTAACAAATCAACAACCATGAACAACTTAATCCAAGTAATAACTAGTTCCATTGCTTTTCTGATAAATAATAAACTCGTTCCACACAGTTAAGGACCTAAATTAATTCTACAAAACTACAACATGCTACTCAGCCTCCATTAAGTACCACATAACAAACCACAGGGTAAACGAGCGGCACTCCACAACTATGGCTTGTTTTGCAGACTTGTAATCTTAAATGTAGTCCAACTATCGTTTCATATTCACATCCATCAAAACCGAAACCCATTCGTAATACTACTACTAAGCTAATGACAATTCACATTGTTCAAAGAGAAAGAGTGAGAGAGAGACCTCAACAGTAAAGAATCATCCCCATCACCAAAGAATTTGACATCATAAGCAGGTCCATTATGCCCTTTAAGTAAACAAAACGGTTCAGCCACTGAAGAAGATGCACACATATTCCTTCAAAAAAAAAAAAAATTACTTCCCAACCCCAAGCAATTCATCATTAAAATCTGAACTTTTAAAAACCCATTACTTACATTTGATTCCCACTCTTGCTAAACCAGAGATGCTACAATCAAAAACAAGAAGAAAAATAACCCCAAATTATTAAACTCAAAAGTTAGTCAAAATTAGTCAAGTGGCGGAAAAGGGTTTTGAGATTACATGATTAGAGATACAAGAAGAGATAGAATAAGGAGCAACAGATCCATCACTAGAAGCAACAACAATGTATTCAGGGTTTTGAGAAGAAGGAGCAAAGACTGTTCTGAATACAGTTCTAGATTGAATCTCTCTTTCTTTTAATATACTCTTTCTATATGATTCTTCATCCCAATTCCTTGCATCTCCTCCCATTTTACCACGAACTAAAAGATAACCCTGAAACTGGAAAATTAGGGGGGTAGTTTTAGGGTTTGATTTTGCCCTCGGGGATGGCGGGAATAAAACCATCAGTTAAGTGGTACAGCACTAATGAAGTCCGAAGGGAATAACTGGGAACTAAACTAATATTTCAACCCAAATTTCCCGGCGGACCTTAATGGTGCGTCTAGCCAAAAATGCTTTGGAAACTGATATTTCAGCCCTTATCTATATGACTGGAGTCGTTGTTATGTTTCAGCTGCCATACCTTCTTTGTTGAATGATTGGAGTGGGATGGATATGGAGGAAACCAAGGAATATATAGTGAACTGTCAGGTTTGTGTATATGACGATTTTCTTCTGAAATATGGGTTCTGGATGTGCTACTTTTTACAAATCTCTACTGCAGTACTTTCATTCCGTGCATATTACTTGCTACAAAGTCTTTTAAGTGCAGTCGTATGATGGGGGATTTTGGTGGTTTCCTGGATTAGAATCTCATGGTAGGTAGATATTGCAAATTTCTGCAGCAGCCATGCTTTCGTTAATTTGATCCAATATCTGCTGCTGTCTTTTTCGTTTCCTGTTCAACAATTTTACAGCTATTTCAACTCTTATGATACTTAGCATCCAAACTTGTTTAGTGATGAAGGTGGTGCAAAGTATTCTGCAGTTGCAGCTCTACGTTTGAGGGGATTTATTGAAGATGACGTTTTGTCCAATAGGACAACATGTTCTGTTATTGATGTGGAATCGCTGTTAGAATGATGCTTGCAGGTGCATTTTCTGTTTCATATTAGTACTAGTACAAATACTTTGATGTCAGGCGTGTATTTGAGGTCTGAAGGTCTAAATAGTACTATTATGTATTCTGAGTTACATGTTAGTGTAAGCTAACTCCCTACACATTTCATTCTGCAGAGGCAAGCAATTGATGGTGGATTTAAAGGCCGTGTAAACAAGGCAACTGACGCGTGTTATGCATTTTGGTAGCACTCTTACACTACTGAGTTAAGTTGGTACTGTTGCATGTGTTTTGACTTGACAAGTGCCATTTGTGTTTCCACGGGATTGGCGGCATACTGAGAGCGTTGGGGGCTCAAAAATTCTATGACAATGCAGCGCTATGAGACGTTTTGCTTACCTGTCAATCTAAAGCGCTGTTGTGTCTCCTTGCTTACTTGTTCTGCTAGATGTCAATACGGCCTAGCTTTCACCCTTTTAAGTTACTGGAAAGTGTTATTGCCATTGGGCACAGTTTTTCCATGTTGAATTTCTGATTGATGATTTTTCTTGTTCAGTATGGTGGTTCGAGTAAGTTTCCACAGCTGCCAGATCTATATCATGTCTACTTTGGGTTTGCTGAATTTAGCCTGCTTGAGGAACCTAGTCTTAACCAGCTCTGCATTGAACTAGGCATCACGGAATTGGCTACAATTGGAATCTGATCTATGGTGTTATTCAGCTGTCTTGCATTCATGTCCCATCCAAAAAAAAAAAAAAAATCATGTCCCATCCAACTCATGTGCAGATACTTTACCTGGATCAGCTAAGGAAGAGAACTGTTTATCGGTTTAAATTCCACACTCCAACTTGCAATGGGGGTATCAATGAAAGTATGCATATTGTCAAGGAAGATAAGAGAACAATTTTGTTACCAGCTTTTCTGTGTTTCAATTTTTAAGCGTGGATGTTATGAAACACCTTTAGACTAAGTCTTATTGGGTGCTAGTCTAGCACCTAGATTAGCAGTCAGGACTACCTCCTAAGTCTTATGGGAGTGCTAATCTAGCAGCTAGATTAGCAGTCCACGTCGACCGTATTTGAATGGTTCAAAGACTTTAAATCTCATTGTCGAGATCAAAAATAAATCTCTCAAATGAACCATTCCGCGAAAAGGTAGTTTTTCAATTTGAATCATTGGGCGTAACTATCTAACATGCTAGTTCACATACTAAGAATCGGGTAGGAGAGAGAACTAGTGTTAACTTTTTTGCCACACTTTTTTTTGAATTGCAACACTTAAGTGCTAATCTAGCACCTCCAATCTAGCCCATAAGACTTAGTCTTATGAGAATTGCTGTCAACTTGTATTGTCCACCTCTCTGGTGGGTACTGTCAGTTGAAATAAAAACTACTCCCTCCGTTCTTTTTTAATAGGCTGGTTTTGTTTTTTTGAGAAATTTAAGGAAATTCAGAGAACTAATCATTGCAAGTGGTCCTCATGATACTTGTCAATAAAAAGTGAAGTGAAATGGTCCCCATGACACTTGTCAGCAAAAGAAGTAAAGTGAAATGGTCCCCATGACACTTGTCATCAAAAGAAATTAAGAGAAAAGTGGTCCCAGAAAACTAAAGTAACATTTGACTTTCCCAATTAATAAACCAGCCTATTTTTTTGAAATATTTATTTATAGAAACCAGTCTATTATTTAAGAACGGAGGGAGTATGTTTTACCAAATTTGAGAATTTCTGTCAAACTTTTGCCGGTGTTTCTGTCAGGAGACCTGGGCTCGAATTCCATCAAGTCTAAAGAATTACTAAGTGATGTATCAAGAAAACTCTATAAAGATAAAATTCGGAAAGTAGAGAAACAATGTACTGTGAAACTTAAGAAATATTAAGTGTCAGACTGAAAGTTTATTGATAACTAGTCGGAGGAGAGTTACTTCTCTAAACATACCAAATTGAGAACATTAACTAAAAAGGAAGATTAAACTAACTAAAACGAAACAACTGAGCTTGTCAGTTTGAAATGCAAAGGCCATTTTAAGAGTCTACCAAGAGGGCGGTGGAAGTACTGTTGGCACTGGCTTTAGAGCAAATGGCATGATCATCACACCTGCATCATGAACACGTCTGTTATCCAAGAGGAGTTCTTCAAAGCTTCTGGTTTTGATATTAAGCCTCCAGACCCAGTGCTTCCAACCAAGCAAAATAACATTACGGTCTACTGGACTGAAACCTAAAACTCTGATTGGCGCATCTTCTTCACCTATCCGAGAAAGCAGTTCTGCTAAGACATTGTCTAGTAAAATATTCCTGTGCAATATTTTCCATTTGACCTCATTGAGCACCCAAATACTTACAGTCATTCCCCTTCCACTTGTTGTCCATCTAATTTTAGCGTAACAGACCCGGCCTTCTGACTCCCTAATGCGACTATCAAAGATACAAGACTCATCAACATCAAGCACCCTATCTGGCAAATCAATCAAACTACATCGACATCCACCACTTCCATTTTTCTGATTAAGATCACAAACTAACATTCCACCCCCTTCATCCCAAAACAAAACTCCATTAAGGGTAACAATATTATTAGACCATCCCCACACAACATTTTTATCACATGAAACTTGAAAGCTTTCCCATACACCGAGAGTAGAACAAAACATATCAACGGTGAATTTCTCCGTTTTAAATTCTCGGATACGCACAACCTTAAAACAACTTTCAAATGATGATGAATACTCACAAGATATAGCACTAACACCAAATCCTTCAATATAGGGAGGAAGTGAAACCCATTTCTGAGTTAGTGGATTACAAACATGATACACGCCATCCGTCTTCTTCCTCCGAGGATACAAAATAACTGAACAAAGTACCAAGCCATTACTAGAACCTAAAACGAGTAACTCAGCACCAGATGGTTTCTGATTCAAAATAAACTTAAGAGAGAACAAATGGTCATTTCTAGACATGAACCCTGAATGTGATTCAGGATATGCCATCTTAGATATCAAACGGTTTTTATCAGCATGTTCATCAGTAACGCGGCTGTTTTTGGGTGAAAACTATTCATGTTGAATTTGGTAATTTGGGGTGTGTGGATGAGGAATGAATCTAAACCCTAAACAAATGCACTGCACGGTGAGTGCTTGTAGATTCGGAAATCAATCTGTGCAAGTCCGGCCTAAACCAAGAAATGGCGTTCCAGACTTGTTTCGGTCACAAAGTGAAGGAGATGGGGTTGATCTTAGGGAGGGAAGCGAAGAAGGTGTTGAGATTGTGAAGGTGTTGGCTATGAATGACTTGTAACAGAAAGATAAGCAGGCTTACGATTGATGCAAGCAGGCTCTGGGTGTTGCAATACGTTTTTGTATTAACACTTGCCTCTGTTTTTGTCTGGACTTGCTCTTGTTGGTGGAAATAGGGAGGAGAACCTATTTATACAAGTCATTGAGCCTTATTCACGTCTCTCATGGGAAGTGGAGGAAGTGGAGTGGCGGAGTAGTGGAGTTGTGTGTCAGTTTTACACGATCAGTCTTGCCCACTTCTCTGTCACCGCTAAAGTCCATAACTTCCTAACACGTTCTTGTGATGGCGCGTTGCACGCTGTTACGCTGTTGTAAACCGGGAGACCAATACCCCAAAAGTATGTATCCCCAGTTTGTGACATGATTGATGTGCGGAACGTGTGGATCGTGGATCCATGATAGGTAGTATGTAATGCTAAATTGAATAAGCTGCGTTATTCGGGAAGTTGATACTTGTGAAGTATCATGTGTATTTTATGCGAGTCTTTGCATCATGGTGTGGTAGAGTGACGGGTGGTGATCACCTTACTAACCAATTAACTCCTAACAGTAGTGTATAACAAAGTGTGGTGAAGTTGGACGAGATGAGATGATCTTTGAGACACCCATCTGCGGCCAGTTGATGAAGTTAGGGTTTTGAAGAGGTGTGCAGCATCACTCTTGACTTGGTCGAAACCAAGCATGGGATACAACTTTGGCCTAACCGACCATACATGTGTGTAGATGGCATGATGGTGTAGGCGCCTATACCCCATTACCTCATATAAGTATGATCGGGTCACTCAATTCATCCGGTAAAATCGAGTGGTTGAGATCGATTTTGCGACAAAAAACTAGTGCCGCAAGGGCCGCGCGTCACGCCCTCTTCAGGCGCACGTTCCAAGACGACCAATCTTGGTCGGTCTTGGCCGATTGGCCTGGTGTGAAGGTGGTAGGCTGATGTTTACGCCTATACCACGAATATCCCATGAAAACGTGATCTAAGCCATCCAAATCGTCCGTGAAGTTGGTGGTCGAGATCGGTTGCGGTTTGGGAGGTGTGACCACGCTAGTTTGAGCGTGCGTTTTGGATTATCCGGGCATGATATGCCTTGGCCGATCGGGTTAGGGAATAGATGGGTCCACGGTGGTCATCTTTGGTATGGCCAGGACCCGCTTAATTTAATCTTGGACCCTCCATTCATCATAGGAGAAGATGGACGCTCGTGATGCTCAAAACCTAATTTTGGGTTTCGAAGCCGTGAGTCATCTCTTGTTTGGGCGACGATTTTGTCACGACCAAACATGGTTGGTCTTGACCAATCGGTCAGTGTGTAGGCGGGCCCACGGTGATCGTGTTGACATGCTCTGGGCCCTTTGAATCTACATCTACACCCTCCATCTATACCTGCGAAGATGGATGGTTGAGATTGTTTTGCGACACATGTAATATGCCGCAAACCCTACTTTAGGGTTTTAAGTCCATAATGCTTGGTATGAATGTTTTTTGGCAAGCTAGGCCAATGGCCGAAAGCCGTGCGAGGTCGCGGTGGGTATTCCATACCTTGGGGGTGATGGAATTGATGGGTTATCAATCATGCTTGTGGAGTTGGATGACTTGCGATCATATCCGGACCGATACTGATCGATCTGGATGCTGTCGGGCTAGTATAAACACCGAGAGGAGGCTCAATCGGGCTAGTATAACACCGAGAGTCGGCATGTACGGGTATTTCGTACATGGTTTCATTATAATGCTTGGAGGTTTCGTGCCGATCTGTAAGAGTAACACTCAATCGTCATGCCGCAACCGATAATGAGTACAGAAATACAAAGGCTGGTTGCGCATTAATTAATAATGCTAGAAATTCACGGGGTATATGGTATTGTTGCTACATACTCAACCTGGATGAATTTCGTGTATTCATAGAATGGGATTGTTGCCACATGCTCCATTCTTGGTGAATTAAGTGAGGAGTATCCAACACTTATCGATGGCCTTATCTTTTACAAGATGTCGGTAGCATTATTTTCCTGGGTTTTTACAATTTTAACCTTAAATGTAAATCCACCATCAACATTAAGTCCTCCGCCTAGCACATAATGGTTACACTATTGTGGGGTAGGCATGAGATGGTGACAAATTTTGTACATTAAAATGACCAAGCTAAGGTGAATGTATATTTAGGATAGGCCGACATCGTCGGGCGTTGCCCAGGAACCGGTTGGTCACGATCAAAGTTGTGAAGGAAGTAGGACTTGATCGGTGAGTCGCTTTGGTTCCCCTTGTGTATATCCGAGCTTGGTCCCTTCCTTGGGTTAGGTGTACTCCCCTGACTTTCCTCGGATGTATCCGATAAGCCTCGTTGATTGTTATCCGGGTGGTAGCCTTTATAGGTGGTAAGTAAAGACTTCTTTTCTCCTGGGATTCTTTCGACTTGCGAGATTATAAAGAATCATCTCACGTAGTCGTTTATTCCATATCTCAGGTACTGCTCCGCACTTATATGATCTCCTGATTAACTGATCGATTGATTGATTGATGATTTTTTTTTTGTGTGCTCATAACCTCTTCTCCTTTGCAGCTTATCATGGAAGCGGTGGACGATCATTCTGTTGCTTCCCCAGAAAGAAGTTTCGAAGTTGACAAGCCCGAAAACCATGCACACGAAGATGTAATGGCTAAGATAGATCTTCCACTCCCGAAGTCGGCCGTCGTGCTATACATGGGATGTCTATTTCACACCTTCGTATTTCCGGAGGACGTATATCATGCACTTTGGTGCGATTGACATGGAGGAGCGGTGGAGGCGCGAGGAAACGCTGGGAGACACTAGTAGCGCAAGAGCGCGAGAGATTTGCGGCAGCGGTTGAAGAGGCGGAGAGTTGAGCATAAACGACCTCCGAATGAAGACAAGTGTGATTACCCGATCCGGGCGGCGTGATAATTCTTGATTCCGATCTGAGACGAACACGAACATGTGAAAGCAATTTGCGTGGCCCCTAATATTGATGTGCCCTTTGATACTCCCGTGATGATGTTGGGATGGAGCGCGATCTGCGGAGATGCCTGATACGGCGAGGGAGATCCGAAGGAGGCAAATCAGCAGGTGATGGGAGCGAGAATCGACGATGATGTAGGCGGCCGAACCTCTTGGCGAATAGAACCTCCTTTTTTTTCTTTTTTTCCAAGTATATTAGTACATTTGAACATCTTCCTTGTACTCGGTGGTGGTAGAGTTCAAGGTTTTTCTTCCGTTTGATTGTTTGAATAAAGGTTTTTTTTACAACCCTTTGTCAAGGCCGCAACTGAACCTTCTCAGCGCAGGTGCGCCTTCACACGTAATTCTTAGTGATAGAAGAAATAATGTTATAATGGAATATCCACGGACTGTGCTCCCGATGCAAGATCTTCACGGCTTTCTTTGAGAATGAGATAGCTCAAATCATTTTCCTTTTGCGCACACGTTCTATTTTCTTATTCCCGTGAGATGTTTGCTCGGGTTTCCTTTCTTGCTCCAGTGGGTTGATTTAGGCTGACTCAGGACTTTGTGTTTTTAGGAGTAGAGAGGTTCTCAGATGAAAATAATGTTTCAATTGAAAATTAAAAATTGAAACCCTAACTATGAATGCAAGTATTGCAATTATTTTCTGGAGGAATTACAAGTATGACATGAAATTGTAAAAGGAAACACGCTGGAAAAATAGCACAGCGTTTTAAAGGGTGGAGGACGTATTTGGAAAATGGTAGCACAACATCTTAAGTTCGGTAGGGTTTGAGCCATTGTGAGTGAATTGTTATGCCTTCTAGTATATCGGCGTTGATGAGCTTGCAAGAGCCGCCTAGGATAACATCTCCGCTGCAGTGCGGTTCCTCTTCTCTTTCGATTGGTGAGTCGGGTGGAGTGATCATTTTCACCGTCATGCTCCCAACCTTGAATGTAGTCGTCTTCGTCACCGGGTCTCCAATTCCAAATGGGTTTGGGCGTGCGGATACTTGGACCTTGGCCTTATCGTCTTTGACCAAGACACCTCTCGCTCTTGATAAAGCGTTTGAAAGGGGTCGGCTTCCCATTCACATCTCCTAGGCGGGGTTGGTTTGTTGGTTGGAGCCAGTCCCGGGACTTTGTCGAGAATGAGGGCGGTAGGTTGCAAAGAGAGTTGCGCGATGAGACTTACTTGAGATCGGAACCTTTCAATGTATCTTTGTGAGCTCTCTCAGGAAGTCGTGTCATGTTGGCAAATTCTTTGGTGCGGTACGAGACACCCATCGAGTCCCGAAGGCGTGTTGGAGATTCTTTCGGAGTATCGAAATCGGTAGAGGACTGACTTTCTAGTATTGCTTTGTTTTCGTGCATCCAAGGCGTCCCGGGATCATGTCATAGTTGGGGTGATCTTTGACTATGTAGAACTTTGCTTGTGTCGAGGAATCACCCAATTTGACTTCGGATCAATATATCCGTATGCATCTCTCGAGCTCTCCTTACGAATCTTTAACCACAATTGGGTAACGAGTAGCTTCCTTCTTTGAAATCTTTGCCGCTCTCAAGGTCTTGATTAATGATGTTAAATTCGGAAGCCGTATCAATCAACGTTCTATCGAACTCAAAGCATCTCTCAAACGAGTGACGACTAGGAGTCCCAGTTTCCTTTGCTCGCGTCCTTCGGGAAAGCCGGGGTTCTTGGGCATACGGATACAAACGCACGCTGACACAACGTGGTTGAGGGCGTAAATATGTCTTAACGCTGTTGCCCTTTGGAGAAGTACAAGATTTCACACAAGTGCTCCATCATAGATTGTACAGTCTTGCGATGCAGAATCCCGAAATCATGCAGTTCCTCATAGGAGAGGTCTCTACGAACACCTTCGTTTCCAAGTTGGAGTTCCCTGTCTCTATCTTTTCCCTGAATATTTGTTTCAACTTTGTTACAATCTTTGGTTGGATGATTTACGAATCGTGGTAGTATGTGAGTATTTGGGATCTGCCATGTCTTTCTCGATTGGAGGACGCCCGATAGGAGGCGACTTGGCGGCATCGTCTTGGATCCATGCTTCTAAGAGTTCTATCACTTCATTCATGGGAAAGGAAAACCTGTATCTTTGGTGTCTTGTGTAGGAACTTTGTCCGCTCCTTTCCGTACGAAGTCTTGTGTCATAGGGGATGTCGCTTGGTTTGTTGTTAAAATCACTGGAGCTTTCCTTTTCTCTCCTCCGCCCACTACACTAACGAAGGACCAGTGTTGTATTGCTTGTTCGGAGGCGCTGCTCCTCGACTTTCACATGAATCTTCACTTGAACGACTCTGGTTCTTTTTAGCAATGCCCCTGATGCGATTATTCTTTGAACGCTTGGCGACTTCATGGAGTTGGAGAACGTTTGAAAGCCAGATTCTCTAACGAGCGCGGTATATGGGTATCATCCCGTTGATGCACAACTCCACCAATTGTCGTTCGTTGACGTTCGGGTCTTGACAATCCAGCGCTTGGGTTACGAACCTTTTGCGAAGTCGTTAGGATGCTCGTTGTTCGTGAAGAATTCTTCCTAGATACGAAAAGGTGATTTGTTAGGACACTAAGAAATACTTTAAGTAGAAAGCATCACCATCTCGCTCAATTGGATATCTTTGTTAGGCGCGATGTTGTTGTACAGTGTACGCCCCTCCCGTAAGTGATTTCGAGAATTCTTTCGGGCATGAGAACATGATTGTATTCATGTTCCCCAAGGATCCAAGAATCGAGAGACGTGTTCATGAGCATTACCAGTACCGTCGTAGAGGTAGAACTTTGGAGAGGTGTAACCTCTTGAAAGAGGAATTCGTTGTACATCTTGAGGGTACGGTGGCTGATGTTGGTGTACATCCGTTCGGTCCCCTTTTCCTCGATTTTGGAGAAGTCGTTCCAGATCCTCACGTGTAATGAAGTTGGAAGGTTGTACCTCTCCCTTTGGCGCTCGGGAGCAACACGAGTTTCTTCATTCGTGTGGGTCGAGTGGAAATACTGCTCCGGGTGTATTGAATGCATCTCTTGTCGACTCAAGGGTTGTCGTGAATCTTGCGGCAATCGTTCGGTCAAAGTTTTAAGGAAAGTGAGTACCTCTTTACGAGTTGCGGCCATATCCGTTTGAGTCTTAGTAAGAACTTCTTGTTTCTCCATCAAGTCTGCAATGGTAATGAACGGTGTCCCTCCTCTTGTGCCTCCGGCTCCTCGTCACGATGAAGGAGTGAAAGTTGTTGCTCTCGGTAACTCAGGAGGTGTTACATTTGAGGTGATTCCGAGATTTGCGGCTGCTGCTGGCTGCAGTGATGGGAGGCGTTACACTTCTTTGGAACATTTCCTACTACCGGCTAGTGCTGATGGTAGAAGTGACGGCTCCACGAGATGTATTGACCACGGTAGCTCCATTTGCGATGTACTTCGACACCGAGATTGTTATCACACCATCTCCATCGAATTGATTCTTGACCCAGACCTTAATTCCACCATCTTGAAATGAATTGTTGATTGAATTGATTCTAAGATCTACCCTTTTTGAAATTGATGAAATTGAATCGAATTTGAAGAAATTGACCTTACAACCGAGAGATTAACCTCCCACTGTGGTCACCAATTGTTTATTTGTGAAAACTATTCCTGTTGAATTTGGTAATTTGGGGTGTGTGGATGAGGAATGAATCTAAACCATAAACAAATGCACTGCGCGGTGAGTGCTTGTAGATTCGGAAATCAATCTGTGCAAGTCCGGCCTAAACCAATAAATGGTCGTTCCAGACTTATTTCGGTCACAAAGTGAAGGAGATGGGGTTGATATTAGGGAGGGAAGCGAAGAAGGTGTTGAGATTGTGAAGGTGTTGGCTATGAATGACTTGTAATGAGAAAGATGGCGAGGCTTACGATTGATGCAAGCGAGGCTCGGGGTGTTGGAATACGTTTTTGTATTAACACTTGCTCTGTTTTTATCTGGACTTGCTCTTGTTGGTGGAAATAGGGAGGAGAACCTATTTATACAAGTCATTGAGCCTTATTCACGTCTCTCGTGGGAAGTGGAGGAAGTGGAGTGGCGGAGTAGTGGAGTTGTGTGTCAGTTTTACACGATCAGTCTTGCCCACTTCTCCTGTCACCGCTAACCGTCCATAACTTCCTAACACGTTCTTGTGATGGCACGTTGCACGTTGCACTTGTAAACCGCCATGACCAATACCCCGATATGTATCCCCGATTTGTGACATGATTGATGTATGGAACGTGTGGATCGTGGATCCATGATAGGTAGTATGTAATGCTAAATTGAATAAGCTGCGTTATTCAGGAAGTTGATACTGTGAAGTATCATGTGTATTTTATGCAGTCTTGCATCATGGTGTGGTAGAGTGACGGGTGGTGATCACCTTACTAACCAATTAACTCCTAACCAGTTTTGTATAACAAAGTTGGTGAAGTTGGATGGATGAGATGATCTTTGAGACACCCATCTGCGGCCCCGTTGATGAAGTTAGGGTTTTGAAGAGGTGTGCAGGCATCACTCTTCAGCTTGGTCGAAACCAAGCATGGGATACAACTTTGGCCTAACCGACCATACATGTGTGTAGATGGCATGATGGTGTAGGCGCCTATACCCCATTACCTCATATAAGTATGATCTGGGTCACTCAATTCATCCGGTAAAATCGAGTGGTTGAGATCGATTTGCGACAAAAAACTAGTGCCGCAAGGGCCGCGCGTCACGCCCTCTTCAGGCGCACGTTCCAAGACGACCAATCTTGGTCGGTCTTGGCCGATTGGCCTGGTGTGAAGGTGGTAGGCTGATGTTTACGCCTATACCTGAATATCCCATGAAAACGTGATCTGAGCCATCCAAATCGTCCGGCGAAGTTGAGTGGTCGAGATCAGTTTGCGGTTTGGGAGGTGTGACCACGCTAGTTTGAGCGTGCATTTTGGATTATCCAGGCATGATATGCCTTGGCCGATCGGGTTAGGGAATAGATGGGTCCACGGTGGTCATGTTGGTATGACCGGACCTGCTTAATCTAATCTTGGACCCTCCATTCATGCCGGAGAAGATGTACGCTCGTGATGCTCAAAACCCTAATTTTGGGTTTCGAAGCCATGCGTCATCTCTTGTTTGGGCGACGATTTTGTCACGACCAAACATGGTTGGTCTTGACCGATTGGTCAAGTGTGTAGGCGGGCCCACGGTGATCGTGTTGACATGCTTTGGGCCCTTTGAATCTACACCTACACCCTCCATCTATACCTGCGAAGATGGATGGTTGAGATTGTTTTGCGACACATGTAATATGCCGCAAACCCTAATTTAGGGTTTTAGTCCATAATGCTTAGTATGAACGTTTTTGGCAAGCTAGGCCAATGGCCGACCGTGCGGGGTCAGCGGGGTATTCCATACACCGCTTGGGGGTGATGGAATTGATCCGGGTCATCCAATCATGCTTGTGGAGTTGGATGGCTCGCGATCATATCCTGACCGATACGGTCGATCTGGGATGCTGTCGGGCTAGTATAACACACCGAGAGGCTCAATCGGGCTAGTATAAACACCGAGAGTCAGCACATGCGGGTATTTCGTACATGGTTTCATTATAATGCTTGGAGGTTCGTCCGCTTCCGTAAGAGTAACACTCGATCGTCATGCCGCACCGATAATGAGTACGAAATACAAGGCTGGTTGCGCATTAATTAATAATGCTAGAAATTAACAGGGTATATGGGATTGTTGCTACATGCTCCAACCTGGATGAATTTCGTGTATTCATAGAATGGGATTGTTGCCACATGCTCCATTCTTGGTGAATTAAGTGAGGGAGCATCCAACACTTATCGATCGCCTTATCTTGTACAAGATGTCAGCGCATTATTTTCTGGTTTTTACAATTTTAACCTTAAATGAAAATCCACCATCAACAGCGGCGGTCATTAGTTGAATAATATTGTATTCATGGAAGAGATTTGTTGTTAATTTTGAACGATTTGGTAATGAAATCAGGGTGCGAGAGGTTAGATAACCATACCTTTGATAGACATTTAAACTTGTAGGTTGAATTCAAAGGAAGATGACTAAAGATCTCGAGCAGCATATCATCTGTTAAGGGAGTTGAAGAAACCATCGCCGACAGCTGAGATCGACAAACCCTAGAAATAAAAAACCCCAAACTTCTTTTTCGCGACTGATGAGGGTTTATAATAAGACCGGGTCTTATGGAGATGCCCAAGGTCTTCCCAAACGCCTTTACACATCATCCTAGGAAGAGACTAGCTCTTGCGGTTGTTCCCGATTTTAAGAGAAGAACGGATAATGGTTGTCCGGTTTTTAATTTGTCAGGTCTTAAAGAAACCCTACTTAAATCTCTGTTGGTCCCACTAAATTTCACCAAAAACGGATAATGATTAACCTGTTTATATAAGTTGTTAGATTTTTACGCTAAAATCTCTCTTGGCCCCACTAAGTTACAAGGGTTTTCAGAATACAACGGACAATCATTATCCGTTTCCACCTTTTTTAGAACGGCTAATGGTTAGCTGTTTCCGGAGTCTTCCCGTTGGGATTCCCGCACACTAGGGAAGGCTTGCGAGAAGAGGCACTTTAGACCACGGGTTTTGCTCTTGGGAAGAGCTTGGGCAGCTCCATAAGACCCAGTTTAAGAGGTTGCTGAGGAGTGTGCGAGTTTTATGAGTTTTTACTTTATCTCGGTCGATACTCGGTAACCCAGTGACACCAGGTAATTTTAACTATAAATCTCATATACATGCAATTTTAAGAGTTAAGGGTAATGCCAAACGGTACAAAGACTTTAAAACAAGAAAACTCTATAAATCCTAAGAATTTTAGTTGAGTTACAAAACATACAAGGAATTTACATGAATCCCGAAATTTGTAATCCCATGGGATTATAAATTCCCGGAAATGGTGAATTCTGCAAACAAACCCACAATTACCTTCTTTTATAAAATGAAATATTTACAATAACAATTTTATAAAATAAAATCTTTACAATAACCAGACTTGTTATAATTTGGGCATACCTTTTTTCTATTGTAGAAACTACCATTTAGTCCTGGAAATAATATATTAGAGTGAGTTTGGTCATGTTGAACTAGTCAACTGTCTGTTTGGTCCATTTTTAAAATATATATTACTATTTGGTCCTAGAAATTATTGTTTGGTCCTATGGTGGACAATACTCGCGCAGAATGACGTCATGGATGATGTAATTTTATTTTGGTAGTGGCAGAAATACCCTTTTGGGACCATGTAAATACAAAAAATCAATAAAAAATATATCATTTTCCAAATTCACTTTTTCTCTTTTCTTTTCTTTTCTTTTCTTTTCAGATCTAGTATCACTATTCTCTTCTCTCCATTTTTTTTGTTGTTTTAAAAACTAGAAATATACATATATTGATTTACAGTATATGTGATCCGGAATTTCCCGGCCGAACTAGCATCCGTTATACGAATTATACAAGTACGTATACCGTTCCGAATTATCCCCGACTCACGAACCGTTGATCGGATTTTTAACCGAATTTAAAATTTATAAATCCGAATAATACCCGTACGTATATCGTTCCGCATGTTTGTTAGAAATTTGAATTGCTAACTAGGGTTTTCTTTTGTTCTTTCTAATGAAATGCCTTCTCATAGATCTTGTTTCCAAAATCTCTGAAGTCTAACATGTGAAATATTCATAAATCATCCTTGCAGCTAACTAGGGTCCAAACCACCAAAAAAGAGAAAAAAAAAAGATTGGTTACCTCGTAAAACTTGCACACTGCTTGGCAACCTCTATTACTATATCCATCAATTGAATTCCTAAAAAATATTCTATTTTCAACAAAACATATCAATACTTTTATCTATATGTTATAGAAACATGAGTGGGAAAATGTCTGACCACCACATGTGGAGACATGCATGTAGACTTCACTCTTTGTACTTGACACATGTAAGCTTTACTCTTTGCTAACCAACAAGTGTACTACTCAAGTCCCACTATTGCATGTACTTTTTATGTATATAAAGAAGGAAGTAGACAAGTAATGAGAAGTACTGATTTCCCCTTTCTCTTCTCTTTAATAGTATTATCTCTTTTATCTTCTATCTTACCATTTTACTTTATCACGTTATCATCAGCACCTTTTTCTTTGTTTCCAATTGAGCATTAATCCTTCCCAAACAAAAAATTTATTGGCTCCATTCTTAAAACAAGTAGGATTTTTCCAAAAGAAGGAGGTGTATCTCAACCATTGGTATTTATTTATTCTTGTTGAAAGTGATATATTTGTCTCATCTATCACATGACATGATAATATCTTGGACTCTTTGTTATCACATGCTTGAACTATTTATTTTAGTTACACCAAAAGTTAAAAGAAAATTTATTTTTTTTACTAGTTTATTTTCAACTTGAAAGTGATAGCTAATTTATTTTTATATCACATGCTTGACTCCTATATGAAAATGACATGGTGTCTTCTTTTGAACAAACTTTTATTTTGAAACCAATCCGATTTATGTATGTATGTATCAATGTTCATTACTTTTGTATGCATGTATGTTTCTACTCCTCATCAATGCTATAATAACATGCATTTTTATTTAGAGCATGCTTATATAACCAAACGTTCACTACTTTAGATCTTATTTAATGTTGTACTATATATAATAAATATTCATTATGTATAAGTATGCTATTTTCCCCATTGTTGTTATGACTAAATATTACTAATTATGAGTATACATGTAATAGAGCTTATTTTAGAATTTTTTAATATAACTAAAGCATGTTGTATGTAGGATTCAAATATCGCACAACATATTTTCTTAGCGTGAGAGATTCAATTATTTCCTTAACTCGCGAGAAGGTAACAAGACTCGCGAGAGTGTCTCGAGAGAAGGTAACAAGACTCGCGAGAGTGTCTCGAGAGAAGGTAGCAAGGCTCGCGAGAGTGTCTCGAGAGAAGGTAGCAAGGCTCGAGAGAGTGTCTCGAGAGAAGGTAGCAAGGCTCGCGAGAATGTCTCGCGAGAAGGTAACAGGAGTCTGCGAAATCATTAAAAGGCTCGCGAGAATATGAGTCCGTATGTGAGCCTGTCATCCATTATGTAAACACCTATATAAAGAGGAGAGCGGGAGAGAGAAAGAGAGGAATAAATTTGAGAGGACACTTTTAGGAGGAGAGAGAGATTTTAGAGAGAGATTTATTTTCTTTATCATCTTCTTCCCCAAATAATTAGATCTAGAGCTCTACAAAATATCCATTAATGGAGATTGTAAATGTAATACCAATGTAACCTCAACAATGATAGTGAAGAACCGTGGATGTAGATCACATTGATCGAACCACGTAAAAAATCTTATGTGTCTATTTAAATTTCTAGCACTTATATTTTGAGATTTAGGTGATTAATAAGAGTTAGATCTACGAAATTGAGTAAGGGGTGTAGTGTGGGAAATCCCGCAACTACATATGCGCTAGAAACAGGGACCTAATCTTGTTGGTTCAAGAAAGTTCAAAGAAACTAGTTATTGTTGGTGATAAGTTCAATTGGATCTTCAACAAAGGGAAAACAGGGAGGTTTATCGTTGGTGATAAGTATGGAAGCATCATTCAAGGATGAGTTTGACCAGGAAATTTCTCTCATTAACAGACAAGATTGCGTTAGAAGTTCCATAGAAATTCATGACGAAATTAAAAAGAGAGATACGCAGAGAGGCAAGTGCACGTAATTATGAGTTTCTGCGAAGAAAGGGGATACGTTTCTACGAAGAGTAGTTCTACGAAGACTAATTATGTATTTCATCATCCATGAGTAATATGACATTATGGAGTTGTCAGTAATTATGACGCAGAACCTCGCAGAACATAAAAGAATTAGATTACAGAAGATATCTAGTGGAGGATTACAGAAGCAGATTTAGATTCATGAATAACGTCAACAACATGATGAAATCAAAAGAATTTACACCATCAATTAGTCTATAAAAAAAAATTGAGACAAAATAAAAGCGATTAATTGGGACTACAAGTTTCCAGTGCATGAATTAATGTAGACAAAAGTGGATCTTAATTAGTTAGACAAATTTTCCCATCAATACGAGTCATTACGCAAGATGGAGAATCGAACTTATGATGATGCAAGATCCCAGGAACATGAAGTGAAGCACTACTCGCAGCATTTCAAATTCATTTCGCAAGAGCTACTAGCTTGGAAAGACGCTTAGTTAATAAAATATCAACAAAGAAAACTAATCTTACAAGTCCAGCAAAAAGGGCGAATGAATTAATTAAATTGTAAAGCTGCGAAGAGATATCACTCCAGCAAAGAGAAGACAGTTCATGACGGGGCCCTACAATAAATATACAATAGTAACACATTTCAAGCTCAGTTGGTATAACAGGTCATACAGCAGCTTAGTTGGCATCTCAAAATGGCTAGCAAAACTCAATTCACACCGCGACTCGGTTCGAGTTAATATCAGCTCGGAAAATTTCAGTGCCTGCGAAGTTAATAACTCATGTAAAATTAGTAGTTCTTGCGAAGAACATCTCACAATTAACGAAGGGAGTATTCCTGCGAATAGCACAACAGCAGAAACTATAGACGTACTATCAGCAAAGGTTAGTTAAAGAAAAAGAGAGACGACGTCTACTTCCTAAACAGTTCCAGCGAAGACAAACAAAGACAAATGAAGATAGACGATGGAGGCGAGGAGATGCAGCTACTATCAGCCAACGGTGAAGACAAGCTACCAGCGAAGTAAGGAAATGGATGAGTAAAGCTCCAACAAAAACAGCAACAAAAAGCTGCAAAGAATGAAAGCAAGGAGCTAAAAAGGAAATGGATGAGAAACGATGGTTCAATTACTTTGTAAATCCATTGTGAAACCAAGAGAGCAACGAAACCAAGAGAGCTCAGGCGAAAGAAAGACTTGCTCCATGCGAAGAAACAAAGGGTGAAACAAACCACGGAAGAAAACAGCAACTCAAACGAAGGCAAATGATGGGAAGGAATTCCATCAGTTTTCTCAGCTCAGTTCACAATCTCGACTCAATGAGATCGATCACAGCAACTAGCCGTAATGGATGATAATTCATGCGAAGATAACAATTCCTGTGAAGAAGTTGGAAAGTGAAGAAGAAAACTACAGGAACAGCCAGAGGCGAAAATATAGGGAACTAAAAAAGGAGAATGAGAGCCTGCGAAGTTCATATCATCAACGACTTAGGAAGAGCATACATGGGAAGAAATTGAATAATTTGTGTTAGGAGTTACTTTATCTCATAATTGTGTTGATCTGTTGATTGCAGCTAGGTCATTGTGTATGGCAGGGAAGTTCAATCAATGAAAGTCACTAAGAGCAAGAGAATACAAGTGGTGAGAATTCTTTGTGTAAGCTTCGCAAGAGTATCCAAGGGCAAAGGAAAGACAACTTCAAAAATTTCGAAAATGCGTAAAGCAAGATGACTTCAAATGCTAGTCATTGACGTAGAGGGAAATAAAATAAACCATTCAAAGAAGAACAAAATAAAGGAGCAAATGATACCAGCAAGGGACTTTATCATTTTGTTGCAATACCGTACAAAAGGAGTGCAATACCGTTAATAGCTAACATTTTATATATAGAGAAGTTTGGTTAACTCCGGTAGAAGATCTCGTCAGCTAACACTTGCAGCGAAGACAAACTTCTTTCAGTGGATAGGATATCCAAATTTGGCGCATAGAAGAAGAAAATATAAACAGGGAACTTTCATTAAATAATTAGTACGAAGAGACACAGGAATAGCAAAAAAGAAGACGTATAGAGGACTAAGGAAGAAGGAGGGTCTGCGAAGTTTATTTCAGCAACAACTTAGGAGAAGCAGTTGGAACAGCAAAAATAAAGAATGAAATTGAAAGAAAGCACCGGTAAAGAACGGTAGGGAGAAGAAAGAAAAGAAGATAGAGATGTCAAGAGAAATTCCACTAAAAGAATAGCTTTAAGATAACTTCTGCGAAGGTAACTACATGCCAACACAAATAAAGTTTGCACAGATGGTCAAAGGGATAGAGTATGAGCTGGAGGTCATGCATTCAATCTCGCATACACACAGCAGAATCTCGTAACAACTTAAAGTGATAAGTAGCCGGTGTGGTCTCATTCTCTCACAAAACAAGGGCTAGCACAGTTGGTTTGGGAGGCAGAATGCGAGTATAAGGTTGCGGGTTCGAATCTCCCCTTCGCACTGAATTTTTTGCTGACATACACTTCACAAATGATTGCTTCAAACAAATTTCCTTCACGAGAAGTCATCCTCACAAATATACTCGCAGAGAAGAAAGTTGATGATTATCTCGCAAATTATTTTCGCAAAAAAGAGTTAGAACAGTTGGTGTGGTGCGAGAATATGCAAGTAGCAGGTCAAGGGTTCAAATTTCATTTCTCAAACTACTTTTTGCTGCGAGATAATTATATTTGTGCGACGTTTCAAGGACGCTAGCTTCGCAAGCAAATCAAATAGACAACAACAGCAAACCACATAAATTAGATATGAGAATGAAAGAATGAATGAAAGAGATGACTGAAATGAAGAAAAGAATGGAAGAATGAAAACATGCGAAAATTTCGCACAAAAAATGACAAGAGATTATCAAAGATCAGCGAAATTACAAAAGAGCTTATATGCAGAAGAATCAACAAAATAATCAGATAGAGGCAAACCTACTATGACGAAATCAGAATTTCGCAAGAGGCAAAAGTACCTAAAGTGCGTCATAGTAGGGGGTACCTATTGCATATGAAGAAGAATCAATAAAATAACCAGAATGGGACGAACCTTTATGGCGTACACCCTAGTTCGCGAATAATATTTCGTAAGAGGCAAATGTAAGACCTAAAGTGCGTCATATAAGGGGGTATCTCTTAACATGGCTCAGGTGGAAGGTTACACCGCTCCTGAAACCTGGGTCATGCAGATTTGGGGCCCATGAAAGCCTATCCGGGAGATACCTTGGATTCCCAACTATATATGTAGGTTATACCCTGGTTGGGCGACCGAGGGTCTCTTCCATGAGTCGATGTATGCTCAAGGCGCCGAGGTACACGGTTGAGCCGCAGTGCCCGGGATGGATGAACCTACCCGGCCATTCTTGGCAAGTCTTGGCATATGTTGCACTCGCCCGAAGAAAACTCCACTTAGGGTGCAGTCTTGTAACCATAAACCATATAGGTATAAGGGATAAGAGGCTGCGAAAACAATCGGTTGTTGTTAAGACCGGATGGGAGGAGCTAGTCTTGTATGGCCGATGTTTCCCGCCTCCTTGAAGGGGCAACCGGGAGATGATAAGGGCGACGCTCTCCATTAGGGGGAGTGTCAAAACAGACGCAAATGTCATGAGGCTTTGTTTTCGCAAGGAGACTTAGGCTTGTCATATTTGTGCAATGATCCTGCAGAGGCAATAATACTAACGCGAGGGTAAGGCGAGATCAATGGGTCTTTACACGAAAGTGTACGGACGTCTGCGATTTCGTCGCAAGACGGCAATGTCATGGGGCTTTATGTTCGCAAGGATATCTAGGCCTGTCATATTGTCGCAACTAAAACATCTGCAGAGGCAAAAATACTTGGAAAATGATAAGGCAAGATCAATGGGTCTTTACATGCAAGTGTAAAGACGTCCTGCGATTTTGTCGCGATGAAAGGTGGCGGGGAAGACCTCTAATTAGGGAGGTCTAACTTGGAAGACCACACAAAATGATAAGGCAAGGTCAATGGGCCATTGCATGAAAATGTAAAGGCGGCTGCGACCTTGTCGCAACAAGAAGAGATAAAATAAAGACTACCGAAATGATAAGGCGAGAAAAGTGGGTTTCTCCTTTCATGGAGATACCGCGACCTCGTCGCAATGATAAAATTCAACGTAAAGCAATGAAGAGATTATACTATCGCATGAGCACAACACGGGGAGATAGAGGAAAGATAAGAATGAAGAAATAACTCACTCATTCAACACTTTTCAACGATTCTACCTTCGTAGATAAAGAACAGAGGCAACAATGGATTACCGAAAAAACATTTTATGTTCTTTATTTTCTCGGTAAGAATCATTTCCAAAGAAGATGTTTACCAATGAACAACAGGAATCCTCACCAAAAATGGAATAATGACTTCGCATGAACAGGGGCAATACTTCTTATACTTCAAGGATTAATATTTCTTATCCACTTCGCAAAGTTTTGGAACTTCGCGAAAAAATAGAGCATAGCATGAGGCAAATAACATGGAGCGGGAGTTTCGCATGATGGATTCACAATACTTCTTATATTTAAAGGATTAAGTACTTCTTATACTTCTCAAAGGATACTTCATACTTCTTATATATTTCGAGGATTGAGTACTTCTTATATTTCTTCAAGGATACTTCATACTTCGCATGCTTCAAGAGATGATACTTCATATTCACTTCTCAAAGCTTCGGAACTTCGCAAAAGAATAGAGGCAAGTACGTACTTTTCAAGTCCAGTATTCTTTCGCTCATTCCTTCATCAACAAAGATCAAAGATTACTACAACAACAGATTTTTCCTTAAAGATCGCTCTTCAAGCAATATTCAAGGAAAAAGAGGCAAGATGTAGGATTCAAATATCGCACAACATATTTTCTTAGCGTGAGAGATTCAATTATTTCCTTAACTCGCGAGAAGGTAACAAGACTCGCGAGAGTGTCTCGAGAGAAGGTAGCAAGACTCGCGAGAGTGTCTCGAGAGAAGGTAGCAAGGCTCGCGAGAGTGTCTCGAGAGAAGGTAGCAAGGCTCGAGAGAGTGTCTCGAGAGAAGGTAGCAAGGCTCGCGAGAATGTCTCGCGAGAAGGTAACAGGAGTCTGCGAAATCATTAAAAGGCTCGCGAGAATATGAGCTGTATGTGAGCTGTCATCCATTATGTAAACACCTATATAAAGAGGAGAGCAGGAGAGAGAAAGAGAGGAATAAATTTGAGAGGACACTTTTAGGAGGAGAGAGATATTTTTAGAGAGAGATTTATTTTCTTTATCATCTTCTTCCCCAAATAATTAGATCTAGAGCTCTACAAAATATCCATTAATGGAGATTGTAAATGTAATACCAATGTAACCTCAACAATGATAGTGAAGAACCGTGGATGTAGATCACATTGATCGAACCACGTAAAAAATCTTATGTGTCTATTTAAATTTCTAGCACTTATATTTTGAGATTTAGGTGATTAATAAGAGTTAGATCTACGAAATTGAGTAAGGGGTGTAGTGTGGGAAATCCCGCAACTACATGTTGTAAATATCAACCAAAAATCATTTATTTAAAATATTTATCTCGCAAACAGTTTGCTACTAAATATGCAAACAAATTGCGACTTACATTCCAATAAATTTATATGTGTATATAAATGATAAATGGGCCTGTAGTTTTTTTTTTTTTAACAGACCTATTTTCAGTTGACTATTTTGTCAACCTTGTTAACAAACTGTTTGCAATTTTTAAACCATAAAGAAATTTGGTTTGCAAACAGAGTTCCCTTGTTAAAAACCATAAAGAAGCTTGGTTAATTAATTTTGTGGACTGGGTTATGATCAGAAATTGGACTATATGACATATCCGTATTACCCACACAACCATAAAGAAATTTGGTCACGGGAAAATGAGTAAATGATTTTGTTACTTCTTTAAGTTTATTTCACAACGAGCATAGAGATTGTTCTTGATAATTACATACTTTTTGACAAATGTTAAGTTGTTGCGAAGTGATCGCCACCTTATTTAAAAGAAATCGCTTTTCTTGAGATAGATTTTCATTCTCATCTGATAAAGTTTCCAACTCCAAATTAGCTTTAGTCAAAGCATAAGAGAGGCGAGATAATTTACTACTTAACAAGTTTTGCTTCTGAATTAATTGAGTATTCTCCTTGGAAAGGTTATCTATTTGATCGACATAATATGTATGAAGGTTATCTAATTGGTTATATTGATCCATCCAAGCATCTCTATTTACACGAGCTTCTTCAGCGACAGATTCAAGCTGATATATCTCCATTACTCGTTTCTGGTGTAAAACTTAAAGGGCGAACAATTGATCTTAAAAAAAAAAAGTTAAGAAAGTTGTACATTTTAATTCTTCATTCTTCTTGCGAAGATTGTCACGATCTAGTGAGACATTCTGAAGCTTTTGATTTTCAAGATGAAGAGTGTCACATTTCAAGGTCATGGCTTGGAGATTCTCCTTTAAAGTTTTAACTTATTTCTCAAAGGATGTTTGCGAAATCGTTCTGTCAGAGCCAAAATACTTCCTCAAAAATTTCGCAGACACCAGATTTGATATGATCAATGGAAGATTTCTTGACATCATCTAAAACATCTGACAAAACCTTGAAAGCAATATATATTCCTTCCAAAGTTTCTTTAGTAAAAGGGAGAGTTTCGGAGGAAGAAGTGGTGATGGCAGAAGGTTGAAGAGTTGAATCATCCTTTGCCATAGATGTGTCATTCGAAGATGAAGTTTGATGAAGATTAACGACTGGGGTTGAGGCAATGTCAATAGAAGAGATATTGACAGCAGAAGAAGAGAAGGGTTCATTCGCAGTAGGGTTATCACCAGGAATTTCAACTACAGAAAGATCAGTAACAGGGGAGAATTCTGTGGTGATACCTTCATGAACAGGAAGTAAGGAGTCAGCTTGCGAAGATATCGCAAGAAATGTTGAAGGCTTAAACATAGGAAATGGGACAGAAGTTTCAACATTTTTAAAGTGGCGAGGCTTTTTGCGGGGCTTATCGACATTTTCATCACCCTGCGAATCACAATTCAAATAAGAAACAGAGGCAACAATATTGTTATTAAAAGAATAGTATTTCTTAATACCTAGATATTCGCAGGCTTCCTTTTGTTTACGGTGACCTTTTGCTGAGAACTCTTGGGAACATTAGGGTTTAGAACCATAAACTTGGTACTAGAGGTGTTTTTGCTGAAACAGAAACAGTATGGGAATTATACGAAGATGAACAAAATCAAATAAGACAATTTCAGTAGATGAGATCAATCTCAGAAAGATCAGTTTCAGCAAAGTCAACAAACCTTGATGGCTCCATAAGAACAGTAGCAGAAAGATGAATTTGTAAAAAGTTGCAGACGACAAAAAGATTTACAGAGGATGTGGAGATGAAGAAGATGAAGTAAAAGAAAGTATTTTTATGATAAATCTCTTCTTAAATAGACAAGAAAGTGATGACCGGTTAGCATTTAATGTGCCGGTGGATAGGGGAATATTTAACACGTGTAAGCGGTTATGCTTAATTCATGGAATCTTGTCGGTAGAAAATTTAAGGAAAGAAATGGACAGTTGCGGCAATTTGAAACATTAGTTCTCATATCATTCTCTCCTTCGCAGAGAAGACATGAGAAGAGGCAAGATGTAGGATCAAAATATCGCAACATCAATACCTTTGCGAAATCTTTATACAACACACTGCGAAGACATCGCAGATTGGTTATAGAAATGACGCAACAAATGACGACAGTCTAAACACGAGAAAGATGTGAAGACCTAACGAGATTTAGGAGCGTTGCGAGATTTAATATTTGTATGCTTGCGAGAATGCCGCAATCCAGATCCGAAAATAAAGGACAGCTTAGCTGTCACCCACTATGTAACATCCTATATAAAGAGCCGAACAGGCTTAGGAGAAGAGGGACATATTTTTAGAGTGGAGTGAAAGTTTTGAGGAGAGAGAAAGTTTAGAGCAATAGTTGTATTCTTGATTTCGTTTCCTCTTTGTAAAATTCTTTAACTCAATTAATAAGAAGTGTGATTGTTGATCTTAAAGATGTGTTGATTATTATGAATTCTTGTGAGAGATGTATTGTAGGATTTCCTGCAACTACATAAGCTTTACTCTTTGCTAACCAACAAGTGTACTACTCAAGTCCCACTATTGCATGTACTCTTTATGTATATAAAGGAGGAAGTAGACAAGTAATGAGAAGTACTGATTTCCCTTTTCTCTTCTCTTTAATATTATTCTATCTTTTATCTTATATCTTACCATTTTAATTTATCACTATAGCTTTTCTCAACATAATTATATAGATTAATAGTGAGTATTCGCAAGCATACGGGCCACCACCGACTATTCTAAGAAAATGGCGTGGGTGTACGTATTAATAATGCTCTAAAGAGCAACATAGGTCCAAAGAGGATTAATGGAAAAAAGAGCATATTAATATTAAAAACAAAAAAACCTTTTGTCCGCCACCGGCCCGGTCCCCACCTTTTTATTTATTATTATTTATTTCCTTTATCCAAGACCTCGTTTTTCTAGCAAACTCTCTCTTCTGGTCTTCATACCATTTATTATCAAATCTTGCTTCTAATAGCAGCATATAATACACAAATAAATGTCCCGCTACCATTTAATCTTTATGCCACATAATACATCAGTAAAATATTATTATTTTAATATATATTTTCAAATATTGGTCTTTATACCAAAAATATTACTTGCCTGCATTGTAAAATTAGGTCTTTCAGTCAAGATCAAACTCTTCCGAGATATACCAGAATATGCTCTCAAGACCAACAAAATCAAAAATGGCCCACGCAGCACGACCACCACGACCAGCCATCATGGCATGTCCTACCACTACCTTGGTCGGTCCTTTTGCTCCACCTCGGTCCTCCTGCTATCACTTTTTTTTTCTCTTTCTACCATATTTGACCTAATGCTCTAAGAAGCATAATTCTAGCTAGGTCTAGACACCAATCATTTTATATTGGCCGAACTACTAATAGCTTTAGTTAATAAATTGATTGCTAGAAAAATTGCTCTAGCTAGCAATATTTCCTTTGATTAGAAAAATAGAAAAATTGCTTTAGCTGGAAACATTTGCTCTAACTGGCAATGTTTGCTCTAGCTAGCAATACTTGTTCAGCAATATTCATCCAACGGGTAACACTTCTCTGACTAGCAATATTCCTCTAACTAGCAATATTGCTTTAGCTAGTAATATTTAATCATTTAGCAATATTTGCTTTGACTAGCAATATTTCTTTAGCTAGCAATATTTAATTGCCGTGATATTTTCTCATATTAAATTGCTCGAGTTAGAAATATTTCTCCAGCTAGCAATATTGTTATGAGTAATATTTAATTGTTTCGACTATCAATATTGCTTTAATTATCAATATTATACTCTAACTAGAAACATTGCTCTAAATAACAACATTGCTCAATACTGGTTTATGCTTGATCTAGCAATCTAATCAGACCTATGCCAATCGTCTAAGTATCTGCCTCAATTGGCATCATGATATGCAAAGCATCACTGCTTGTCTCACCAGACACCTTATGCTTCATTCGCCAAATTGACGAGTCTCTATAACGCATGCTAGACTCATCATCGAGACTCATCAATGTGCTAAGACTAACATCTACGTCAAGGTTGACCAAATAAATACGTCTGCAAAGCAGACTTAATATCGAGACACCAATAATGTCACATGAGGGATATTTACTAGGGTTTTGGACTGGCGGCCTACAACACGTGCGATTTAGCAATATATCAATGATAAGAAAGTGAGTAAGTCGTGTTGGCAGTTAAGGAATAAATAGAGTAGTGGTCTGAAAACCACCGAGTCTTCCTAACGAAACAGAACTGGTTTTGCCTTAATTTCCACTTATTTACTCTTTCACTTCCTTGCAACTGCCACAACTTACAGGAGATCAATGTGTAACTAACTTTGCTACAAATATGTTCCTTAACCTATGATTTGGACAATCAGTCAGCAGTCATACAACGACCACATCCCAAAAACACACAGGAGCTTTCTCTCAGTCTAACACGGAGAAATCATTCAAAGCAGTTCAACATATTCGCAATCCAAGGTATTTGTCTCAACACATTCTCAACTTCCTTCCATACAGATCAACCATTTTGCTTACATTATGACCAAATTGAATCTAGAACGACCATTTCTTGGTTTAGGTCAGAGTTTTACAGATTAGTCTCTCGAACTCAAAGCACTCCCATATAATGCATTTATTTAAAGTTTTAAACGATTTGCTTCATTTAGCATTTGCATACTCCCGCATTCTACACTTTAAATAGTAAATTGTTTTTACCCACAAATAAACTTATTTTACCACTTGAATGAAATTAAGACTCCTCGGACACACTTGATACAGGCAGAACTGAAGTGCAGAATGATCTCGATCGAGGTGTGGTCCCCTCTTCCTGAAGATACTACCAAGATTAATGTGGATGTGGCTGATAAATCTGTCTATATACGAGGTATCCACAATATAAAATAACAAGAACAACTTGGTATATATAGTGGTTCGTCTGTTGGTTGAGAGAGGAAAGGTCCCGAGTTCAATCCCTTTCGATGGGTGACCGAATAATTCGTGACGCCGAATAATTCACGTATAAATCTGAAATCTCACATCTCACGTGTACAGGGTGCAGGATTTGGAACGTACGCGAATTATTGGCGAATTGTTCGACGAATTGCTAACTAGGGTTTGGACAAGTGGTTTTGGCAATTACGGGGTTCGAACCCCTACCTCCACAGCGGTGGGTAACTAAATGACACCCAGTAATTTTACCTTCTTTTATAAAATAAAATACTAGTATTTACGATAACCAGATCTGATATAATTTGTGCATTTGTGTTTTCAAGGAAACATTAGCTTTTTTTTGATAGATAAAAAATAAAAAATAAAAACCAATTAAACCCAGGAAACATCCGCGGAAAAACTAGCGAGGGCAGAAGAAGGCGTTTGGGCAGATGCCCACCAATTACAGACACTATGCTTCGTCGTGTAACTAGCGAGATTGTAAGATGTTGAATTAGCTTTTGTCTTCACAAATTTGAGAGTCAGATCAGAAAGAAACTGAGTCGTTGTGAACCTGATATCTTCAGTAGTTATCTGAATTTTCCAAAGAGTGGACTGAGATTCTCTACGTATAACTTTGACAACAGTGAAACAATCACCTTCAATTATTACTCTTTGAGACTGGAATTTTGTGCCTAGTTCAGCGTGAGGTGAAATACATTTATCTCAGCCATCTGAGTAATAACTTGGTTGAATAACGAGGTAGAATGCTTGATAGGTGCTTAATTTACATGTTTAGAGTGTCAATTCCATACTTGTTTTAGCTATAATTCTTGCATATTACTTGTTATTATGATTATTTTCTAGTTTATGTGTCATATTAGGTGAATCATCCAAAAAGGAGCTACAAAGTGCTTAAATGAACAAGGAAGTAGAGTATATCGATGAAGGAAGGCCAAGGACCAAATTCAACTCATTCAAATCTAGGAGTTCTCAACACAATCTTGAAGAGAACGAGAATACGAAAAGAACGCAAAGAGAATGAGGTCATTCCGAGTTTGGACGAAGAAGTTATGGGCGAAATAACAAGGTTGATACTTGAAGTTACAGAGAGAGGTTCGGCTCAAAACTCATCAGCACGAGTCAGCCGAACCTGGAGCTTAAAAATCAATATTTTCGAAGAGTATGCATGAGAGTGTTCGGCTCAAAAGTAATTTAATCAAGTGAGCCAAACCTAACATGCCTGAAGTGAATTTCACTTGTCATGTTCGTCCGGGAAAGGTCAGAATGTTATGAGCCGAACCTGACAACTTTCTGAGACATATTTGGACGCGAAATTGACTTCTAACTCAAGGAAACACGGTCCCGGAAGGATTCTAAAGCCTTACTTTGAGAGTTATATATAAGAAGACATCCAGAGCACTAAGAAGATATCTTATTTTTATCTTTTACACATCTCATATTATCTTTTTTACATCTTTCATATCAAAACCTAGGGTTTACCCCTTTAGGGGGAACCCATTCTTCTTGTAATTATGAGTAGCTAAACCTTTGATTGATTGAGGATGAATTCAATGTTCTAGCATGAAGCTTTATTATGATACAGTTTTAATCATGTTATCGTTTGTTTTCACTACATCTAATGTTTATGAGTGATCATTAGATTGATTTGGGTGCGCAACTAGATTGACCTATTGATTGTTCTATTGATAATATTGAATTAGGAGATAAGTAATCGTCGAATAATTCGTACACTAGTAGAAATCGCAAGATCTTGCAAAGGGATTTTGTGGAGCAATTGCAAGTGAAGATAACATCAGCAAGTGGACCTTGAGCTAAGAGTTCAACTACTGGGATCAACCTAATTCATAAAGCCTAAAGCATTCGATTGGATTACACCTTGAGTGAGCTACTACTTGGTGGTTCGTTGAATAGAATCTGATATTGGAGAGCTTCCGTATTCGTGGTAAAAGGAGTTTTGGGGATATCACTGATCTAGCTGCTTTCCTACGGTTGGTGATGAATGGTTCCAACAAAGATAGATAATTATACTAATCCAGTTATCTCTCGGTAACGGCGAAGGATTCCTTGATCATATCTTTCTTTTATTTGTTTTATTTTCTTTAATTCAAACAATCCCCCCTTGTCTTTTATTGTAGTTGCAGGAAATCCTACAATACATCCCTCACAAGAATTCATAATAATCAACCCATCTTTAAGATCAACAATCACACCTTTTATTAATTGAGGTAAAGAATTTTACAAAGAAGAAATGAAATCAAGAATACAACTATTGCTCTAGACTTTCTCTCTCCTCAAAACTTTCCCTCCACTCTAAAAAGATCTCTCTCCCCTTTTCTCAAGCCTGTTCGGCTCTTTATATAGGATATTACATAGTGGGTGACAGCCAAGCTGTCCTTTATTTTAGGATATGACTTGCGATATTCTCGCTAGTATACAAGTGTTATATTTCGCCACACTCCTAAATCTCGCTCGGTATCCACATCTTTCTCGTGTTTTGGCTGTCATCATCTGTTGCGTCATTTCTGTAACCAGTCTGCGATATCTTCGCAATGTGTCGTATAAAGATTTCGCAAAGGTATTGATGTTGCGATATTCTGATCCTACATCTTGCCTCTTCTCATGTCTTGTCTGCGAAGGAGAGAATGTCATGAGAATTAGTGTTTCATGATGCCGCAGCCTGATCGCTGTCGTAAGCGACACAAATATAATTACACTTTCTTACTACTCAAAATATAAATATAGCAAGGGCAAGAAAGGATCGATCCCACAGAGAGGTCTAGGTTGTCAAATTGTTATGGTTCCTTATAAATAACACCGGTAGTTTTGTGATTTTATAAACTAAGCAAATATAAAAGCAAAGAAACAAATAAGCAAACAAATAAGATAGAAGAGATATTGGTTAAGGATTTCGTTTTCATTCACTAACATGCTTTTCACAATAACTAGAATTGATATTTAATCTCAACTTTTATCAAAGACCCTAGAATACCTTGATCGCAAGAATATCCCGCAAACCTCCTCATGTCATCAACAAACACATTAAAAGATGCGAATATGAATTCTACCTAAAGGAACAACCTAACGTGTAAAAGCACTAATCAAGTTTAATTCCCTAGATGCGTTAAGTTCTATGAAATCAGGCCAATCAAAGCAATTGAACGTGGAAAGCGCACTAATTCAATTTAACAAAGGTTACGATTCACATATGATCATAAGAATATATCACTACAAACTATAATCATATTATGCTACTTGTATTCAAGGAATATCACTTTTGCGTATAATAAACCCTAAACTAGCAATAGATGTGATTAGAAGTTCTACCAATTTGCAACTTGACAAAACAATCAATCAATCATAAAACAATATTTTCAGAGAATTGCAAACGATAGATATGAGACAAAACTAATATATTGAATCAAAGAATCATGCTTTGTGAAATCCAACTATTCCATAACCAATAATAAAATTAGGTACTCATATTCATGGAGTTCATCACAAGAAGAAAAAGAAGTCTCATGTTTTAAAACCCTAGAATAAAGTAGAGAAGAGATAAAAACGTTGTAAAGATAATCCTCAAAAAGATAGAAGTCCTCTCTTTTATATATTCCTCAATTTCCATAAAGGATACTCCTTCCAAAATTAGGTTTTGTCTTCAAGTCCATTAGATAGAAGTTCACCCGGCCCACCATGGAGAGAAACCCGTGTAAAAATTATGTCCCAAAAACGCTCGCCGGAAAACTGGGATCATGGCGGAATCCCCGCCGGAAAAGTCGCCGAAATAGCATCTCGGTGACCGGCCAAGTCAAACCGCCACCGGGTCAACGGGTCGGGGACCGAGTCATCTCGGGTCAACGATTCGGATCGGTCCAGACCGAGTCGGGAAAGTCGACCAGGTCGGGGTCTTTGCCATATTGCTGTGCCATTGCACAAAGCTTGTCTTTGTGTTGCACCAGGATGGTGCATCACTACATTTCTTCCATAGCCCATAATAGCTGCACCATCATTGCAAAATTCTCAGCACCATCAACACACTTGTGTTCAGCTGCAATTATCAACACCAGCATCACTCCCAGGCCTTAATACCACCAACAATAGCTGCACTAAAACCCATCATCTTACCACTGTGACTGAGCCCCAACTGCTACTACTCAGCTTATTACCTCAAGCTACAGGTCATTTCCTCAACTAAGACCACGGCACCCATTTCATCTGAGTCCCTGCTATCACTTGCAGTGCCTCCAGCCTGCCAATGCCTGAGCCACCTTCTCATCTCAGCATCCCCAGCTGCAGCTCAGCTCATTGTAAACCAGCAGTATCTCAAATCCCAGAACTCTACAGCTCCAGCTTCATCCTGTCTGTGCAACTTCATCCTACTACCTCAGAGCAACACCAGCTCTTGCCATAACCTTCCATTCCCTGTGCCGCGCAAAATACACATTCTCCTCAATCTAGCCTCGCACTCTGCCATACATTCCACCTAAACTCAGCTGCATTCTTGCCTCCACTCCGCAACTGTACCATAGCCACAACCTAGCCTTCCTGTTGCAACCTCATCAAGACTGCCTGCAATCGCCAGACCACTTGATAGCTCAGCCTGTAACTCAACAGCTTCTACCTGAACAGCGTCATCATCCATTCCATGCAACCTAACTGCCATTGCTCAAGCATTCAACACCACATAAACACATCCTTGCTCATTTAATTCTAGCTCAGTAAATCCTTGACAACAGCCCTCAACACTCTAGCCTGCCTGCATACGCAATCAAACATTACCTCATTACACTGGACTCCCCGGCAAGCAAACACATCACCACCATTACAACCACAGCATCCTCTATAGCTCCACCTTCCCAGCTTTCAACTCCAGCTGCTGCGACTACCGCTCTGCAACTAGTCCAATCTCCAGAGCTCATCACTAACATCTCCATTATCTTGCCAGCTGCATAGAACTCAACTCAGCACCACACGGATCCCCCATGGCAAAGACAAATTCCACCGCCTTCCTCTCATAGCCATCAACATCAAAGTGCTCGCTCAACCTATGCCAAGAATGAACTAAACCTAGGCCATACACAGGACTTGCCTCGCATTCTCACAAAGAAATCCATCACGGCCACTTCAAGCGGGTTCTCAAATCAACAACAGAACCCAACTGTTCAGTGCATTCCCTAACCATTCCACACAACCAGCTTGTACATCTCATTTCAGCAGCCACCAACAACACCAACCACAGAACCTCAGATTCACAAGAAAACCTAGCCTGTAGAACTTTGCCTCAGACCCATCTTCATAAATCGAGAGCAGCCATAGAAACCCCAACTCGTAATCCCCCAAATTCAAATCATACCACCGCCAAATCCAAATCCGTTCAAACCCCTTGTTCCCTGTTTTTCTTTCAACCATATATAACTCGGAACCCTAACTGAGAACCATCAAATCCTCTTTGTTCTTCATAATATCAGCATCATTTCTTCCTCCCTATTCGATTCAATCAGCATCTGCAGCAACAGAGTCTTCTGGTTCTTCCTCATCTTGATTTTCTCTTCGTGAAGTTCTCAGCTACACAGATCCATTTCGTCACCAGCAGTCACTTGAATAATCTCTGAAATTTTATCGATTTAATTACAGAGGAAAAATGGTCTCAGACAATCTCATCCTCTCTCTTCTTGATTTCAGGTGAAAGAAGAAAGTGATTGAGAGAAATCTCGATCTAGGGCTTGGATAATTCGGTGGATGTTACACCCCAGGGATAAAGACCACCCCGGTCATTTAGATAAGGGCCATCCTAACTGATCACCCCTTAACCACAAGCTCACCTGTGTTTAATACTTCTCAATAGAGTTCCCCCTTTAACTTTGACTGGGCTCCGGATAGTACGTGCTCGTGAAATGACACTCTTGCCCTTCTTGCTCAATTTGGGTGATTTCCGCTTCTTTTCCTCCGTGCGACTCCAGAGTACCTAGTAACTCAAAAACACGCATAAAATACATAATTTACAAGAAAAATAGCAAAGAAAGCATAAATACTATATATTAAATACGGTGTATTCTACACCTATCAGATTCCCCCACACTTAGACTTTGCTAGTCCTCGAGCAAATCAAACAAAACAATAAAATACAACAACTCCATGTCGTCGAGGCTACGGTCACTTTTAGCATAAATAACAAGCCTTTAAACCCCTAGGTGTCCCTAGTGGACGAGTTATAGTCTCGTGAAGGTTTACTAGAGATATACCTACAAAACCTATATTTCAAACTCCGTCTATTTGTGACAAATCAATGAACGAATCCAAAATGACTACAGGAGGAGGTACCTTGCAAATTCAATTCAATTATTAGTAAATAAACTCTAATTAGATAGTCGAACAAGCCACAATACTCGGAAACTAACAAACCACAATCACAATGAAAAGATTAAGAAGATGGATATAGATGTAGATGTTGGCGAATATTCACAAGTGTTCGATGTTTCCCATATCCGTCTCAAGGTCACTGCTAAGATGAACCTAATCCTATTGATTGAGCTACTTTGTGCCGAATGCTACATCAAATCAATTGGCATATACAAGGGAACCAAAAGTGACTTTATTCAACACAATAATAATTTATTCTCTTTTTTTTTATGATTGGATCAAACTGGATCCAAAAATTTTTTTTTTTTTTTTAGACGGCATGATTAGATCTTTTGGATCCAAGCGCATGCTTCTTGTCAGCAAGTACATGATAGTTGCCTTGGATCCTGCATTCCACGCTTGTTTAGGCGACGGAGACAGGGACTACGTTTCACACATACTTCGCTATTCCCAAGTGTCTTTTTATTCCGTTTTGGTCTAATTGGTCGGTCCTTTTTTTTTTTTTTTTTTTTTTTTTTTTTTCTTTTTGTAATTTTTTTTTTTTTTTTTTTTTTTAGTAACTCAACCACTCTATTTCATCCTAGCAGTAATAACACGTCGATGTTTAGTGACCCACCAAATCACTTAGAGAACAATAGATAAATATGGAAAAATAAAAAAAAATAGAATGCGATATGGTGATATTCCGAGATATGGTAACAACTATCATGTTAATTTGTGATTTCTGAGCTATATTCTTCCCTTTTAGTTAATTGGTTCCTCAACTCCTGCATTCAAAATGGTCCCATCCACTAATGGTGTCAAAAACAAACTATACAAACATATAAATGCTCCCCCACACTTAAACTTCACATTGTCCTCAATGTGTAAAACCAAAATTTCTGAATTCTGACGTAACAGCAGATAAAACGCAAAAACTGTGCAAATTGGTAAGGAATTTGGAAAAACTCCATTTCACAAAAGTTGTTCATCTACGTGTTTTCTACACAGTGTCAAAATTTCACAGTGTTTCGATAAACGGTCTGACAGTTATGGTCTCTGGACTGAACTACGCGCAGTCTGAAATTTTCTGACGAAAAGGTATTCGTCATAATTCTCTTCTAAGATAGATTACGGACTCAATGAAATTAAACATAGGGATGCAAATATGATATAAAAACAGTAAAAAAAATAAATAAACGAAACAAAAATAAAAAGCAAAAGGATAAGAAATACAAAACCGGTGGGTTGCCTCCCACGTAGCGCTTGTTTTAAAGTCGACGGCCCGACTTAGCTTCTTGTAAGATTCATTCCCCATACACCAATAATCGGAAAAGTTGGGGATCCGTCCATAGAACCTGTTTTGCAAACACTAGCTTAACACAAATATTAGTACAATAAAGCAAAAGTGAAGCTATGACCCGATAAAAGCTTCCCCCACACTTATTCTTGTCCACACTTGGAAGTGTATAAAGAATATATGAGTCGGGTACTTCCACGGTTTCCGGTTCCATAACCTGCATAGTATGAGAATCAAGTGTCTCTAATGGCGGAAAACGAGAAACAAAGTCAGTCAACAATATTCTCGAAGCACATACATTCAAACCAATAAGAGGTAAAGGAGAAGAAACAATAGGCAAAGGGTTAGATAAACCTTGCACAATCTCTTGTATTACGGAATCCTCTTCATCTTTGAAAAACTCAAGTGAATTATTTCACCTCTTATTATATCATGGTCCTCTATTAAACCTTGCAACCATTCTTCGTCCGTTTCTGCCTTAACCAAAGTCTCGACATAAACATTATCATTACAATCATGCACAAGTTCAATTGGGTCTTCCATAATATTGGTCATAACGGTCTCATTCTCAACATACTCCTCTTTATTAGACTCACACCTTGTCGCAAGGAAGTTGTGTAACACACTAGTTTCATCATACTCAATTACCTTTTGAATAGGTAGTTGATCATTATAAAGATCAATAGTTGAGTCAACTACACTAATGTCATCAAATATCTCCAAAGGTTGGTCCTTTTTAACACATTCATCTTCGTCTTCATCTTCAGACTCACCATAATAAGAATCGTCGTCGGTTTCCCAACCCTTATCACGACGTCGTTTAAGTTCCATATGAATGGTCCTACTAATTTCATCGACTAGCTCTTCCGAGGCTCCATCATCTTCCAACTTGTATAATTTCTGCGCAAGTCTCTTGACGTTCACACGCTTACCACCATTGACTACAATATGTTCTCTTTCCCATGACTCTTCCCTTTGAATGGGTGAATGATCATAACTACGATCTGGAGTCGGGTAAGAAGAAATATTCCAAAAATTGGTTTGTGCGACGTTCTCTCTATCACGGTCAAGTTGGTCTAGCCTTTGTTGCATGTTTTGTAACCCATTCATAATCTGCATACAACTCGAATAAAGCCAATTAGATGTAGACTTATCCCACCTAGGTGCTTGACTTACATACCCACTACAAGGTTGTTCTTGGTATGTATGAAAATCACCATAAGGTTCTCTAGGATATGCATCATAGCCAATAAATTGGTTTTGATTGCATCCCATAGATGGTGGGTAATTTTCATAGTGTTGAGGAGGTTGAAAATCATAACCATTGCTCCAATATGCTCCTTCCATCGAAATAAGCACCTGAAATAAGGTTCTCAAACCAAGTTAGAACCCAGAAAATAAGAAAAATAAAAATAAAACAAAAAACTAAATACAAAAATAAGAAACCAAAAACAATTGACAACCGTTGCCTCCCCGGCACCGGCGCCAAAATTTGATCGCTGTCGTAAGCGACACAAATATAATTACACTTTCTTACTACTCAAAATATAAATATAGCAAGGGCAAGAAAGGATCGATCCCACAGAGAGGTCTAGGTTGTCAAATTGTTATGGTTCCTTATAAATAACACCGGTAGTTTTGTGATTTTATAAACTAAGCAAATATAAAAGCAAAGAAACAAATAAGCAAACAAATAAGATAGCAGAGATATTGGTTAAGGATTTCGTTTTCATTCACTAACATGCTTTTCACAATAACTAGAATTGATATTTAATCTCAACTTTTATCAAAGACCCTAGAATACCTTGATCGCAAGAATATCCCGCAAACCTCCTCATGTCATCAACAAACACATTAAAAGATGCGAATATGAATTCTACCTAAAGGAACAACCTAACGTGTAAAAGCACTAATCAAGTTTAATTCCCTAGATGCGTTAAGTTCTATGAAATCAGGCCAATCAAAGCAATTGAACGTGGAAAGCGCACTAATTCAATTTAACAAAGGTTACGATTCACATATGATCATAAGAATATATCACTACAAACTATAATCATATTATGCTACTTGTATTCAAGGAATATCACTTTTGCGTATAATAAACCCTAAACTAGCAATAGATGTGATTAGAAGTTCTACCAATTTGCAACTTGACAAAACAATCAATCAATCATAAAACAATATTTTCAGAGAATTGCAAACGATAGATATGAGACAAAACTAATATATTGAATCAAAGAATCATGCTTTGTGAAATCCAACTATTCCATAACCAATAATAAAATTAGGTACTCATATTCATGGAGTTCATCACAAGAAGAAAAAGAAGTCTCATGTTTTAAAACCCTAGAATAAAGTAGAGAAGAGATAAAAACGTTGTAAAGATAATCCTCAAAAAGATAGAAGTCCTCTCTTTTATATATTCCTCAATTTCCATAAAGGATACTCCTTCCAAAATTAGGTTTTGTCTTCAAGTCCATTAGATAGAAGTTCACCCGGCCCACCATGGAGAGAAACCCGTGTAAAAATTATGTCCCAAAAACGCTCGCCGGAAAACTGGGATTGTGGCCGGAATCCCGCCGGAAAAGTCGCCGGAAATAGCATCTCAGGTGACCGGCCAAGTCAAACCGGCCACCGGGTCAACGGGTCAGGACCGAGTCATCTCGGGTCAACGATTCGGATCGGTCAGACCGAGTCAGGGAAAGTCAGACCAGGTCAGGGTCTTTGCCATATTGCCGGGCCATTGCATGTGGCTTGTGCTGGTTGCACCAGGATGGTGCATCACTACATTTCTTCCACAGCCCATAATAGCTGCACCATCATTGCAAAATTCTCAGCACCATCAACACACTTGTGTTCAACTGCAATTATCAACACCAAAGCATCACTCCCAGTGCCTTAATACCACCAACAATAGCCGCACTAAAACCCATCATCTTACCACTGTGGATCGAGCCCCAATCGCTACTACTCGCCTTATTACCTCAAGCTACGTGTCATTTCCTCAACTAAGACCACGGCACCCATTTCATCCGAGTCCCCTCGCTATCACTTGCAGTGCCTCCCGGCCTGCCAATGCTCGAGCCACCTTCTCATCTCAAGATCCCCACCGCAGGCTCAGCTCATTGTAAACCAAGCAGTATCTCAAATCCCGTAACTCCCCAGACCCAGCCTTCAAACGTCTCAGGTAACTTCATCCTACTACCTCGAGCAACACCAGGCTCTTGCCATAACCTTCCATTCCCAGTGCCTCGCAAAATACACATTCTCCTCAATCTAGCCTCGCACTCGCCATACATTCCACCTAAACTCGGCCTGCATTCTTCAGCCTCCACCCGCAACTGCACCATAGCCACAACCTAGCCTTCCTGTTGCAACCTCATCAAGACTCGCTCGCAATCGCTGCAGACCACTTGATAGCTCACCTGTAACTCAACAGCTTCTACCCGAAATAACGTCATCATCCATTCCATGCAACCTAACCGCCATTGCTCAAGCATTCAACACCACATAAACACATCCTTGCTCATTTAATTCTAGCTCAAGAAATCCTTGACAACAGCCCTCAACACTCTAGCCTGCCTGCATACGCAATCAAACATTACCTCATTACACTGGACTCCCTGGCAAGCAAACACATCACCACCATTACAACCACAGCATCCTCTATAGCTCCACCTTCCCAGCTTTCAACTCCAGCTGCTGCGACTACCGCTCTGCAACTAGTCCAATCTCCAGAGCTCATCACTAACATCTCCATTATCTTGCCAGCTGCATAGAACTCAACTCAGCACCACACGGATCCCCCATGGCAGCACAAATTCCACTGCCTTCCTCTCATAGCCATCAACATCCAGTGCCTGCCTCAACCTATGCCAGCAACAGAACTAAACCTAGGCCATACACAGGACTTGCCTGCATTCTCACAGCAAATCCATCACAGGCCACTTCAAGCAGGTTCTCAAATCAACAACAGAACCCAACTGTTCAAAGTGCATTCCCTAACCATTCCACACAACCAGCTTGTACATCTCATTCAAAGAGTGACCACCAACAACACCAACCACGTAACCTCAGATTCACAAGAAAACCTAGCCTGTAGAACTTTGCCTCGCACCCATCTTCATAAATCGAGAGCAGCCATAGAAACCCCAACTCGTAATCCCCCAAATTCAAATCATACCACCGCCAAATCCAAATCCGTTCAAACCCCTTGTTCCCAATTTTTTTCTTTCAACCATATATAACTCTAACCCTAACCGTAACCATCAAATCCTCTTTGTTCTTCATAATATCAGCATCATTTCTTCCTCCCTATTCGATTCAATCAGCATCTGCAGCAACAGAGTCTTCTGGTTCTTCCTCATCTTGATTTTCTCTTCGTGAAGTTCTCAGCTACACAGATCCATTTCGTCACCAGCAATCACTTGATTAATCTCTGAAATTTTATCGATTTAATTACAGAGGAAAAATGGTCTCAGACAATCTCATCCTCTCTCTTCTTGATTTCAGGTGAAAGAAGAAAGTGATTGAGAGAAATCTCGATCTAGGGTTGGATAATTCGGTGGATGTTACACCCCAGTGGATAAAGACCACCCAGATCATTTAGATAAGGGCCATCCTAACTGATCACCCCTTAACCACAGCTGGTCTGTGTTTAATACTTCTCCAATAGAGTTCCCCTTTAACTTTGACTGGGCTCCGGATAGTACGTGCCTGTGAAATGACACTCTTGCCCTTCTTGCTCAATTTGGGTGATTTCCGCTTCTTTTCCTCCGTGCGACTCCAGAGTACCTAGTAACTCAAAAACACGCGTAAAATACATAATTTACAAGAAAAATAGCAAAGAAAGCATAAATACTATATATTAAATACGGTGTATTCTACACCTATCACAGCCGTTCATTTTTCCATATTATTTTGTATTGACATGATTTTGTACTTTTACGCAGAATTTATTACACGTATCTCTTCTTCCATCCATTTTTTGACACGTCCTTTTCAACCGCTATTTCTCAACCGTTCACGTCTACTCTTCGCATTAAATGTGCTTATCTTTCGAGAATCCTTCTCTCTATATATATTCTTCATATTCTTTTCTTCTTCTTTTTACTTTCCTTCTTATCTTTTTCGCAACTTTTCTTCATTTGCTTCTCCGTAAATTCCGCTCCCGCCTATCAGAATTTTCTTGTTTCCACATCTTTTAATCTTTAATTTCTTCTTCATTCCCATACTAAAAATGCCTCCACTGGTCAGAATACGAAACTTCTCTTGAAGAGATTCGAAAAATCTCGAAGGGAGAGGTTTTACATTAACCACCATTCCCAATCAAGAATCTAAATCCATTCTTTCTGCCAAATTGTTTTCTGATCATCATTGTGATGATAAAGAAATCATAGTTTCGCTTGGTCAGATTCTCGCTGGCCTTCCTATCCCTCTTTATGATCCAAATATTCCCTTATTTTATGAAATTCTCGCTCATGCGAACTTCTCGCGAGCCATCTACCAATTAAGTGGGGACTGCATTCGCTTAATTCTTGAATTAGCCAACCGCGGTGCTGGTAAAGGATCTCTATCCAAAAGAAGTTAGGGATCCTAAATATGAGGATTTAGAAATACTCGCCGAAAAATACACCGTGGAGAGTTTCTTTGAGAATTATGAAGTAATAAACATGAAAAATGATAAAACTCGCTGGGGTGTGCTCGCCAAGAGGAAAGAAAATGTTGTCAGCCGATAGAATACTTATGCAGGACATTGATTGGCATTCTCGAAATAATAATATTCCTCGCCACTCTAAAGACGCATGATGGTGCGTCTTTCCACCGGTTTTGAAGGGACCTTATATTTCGTGTTCAAATGTGCTTCCTGCGAATCTCGCCATTTATCATCCTTGGGTATTTAATTGGCCCGAGAAGGCAAAAGAAGTATGTCTTCAAATCTTGCTCACTTCATAATCTTTCATTTGTTGTTACTTTCTTGTTCTCTAATTCTTGCGAAAATTTTAGATTAAAAAGCTGAGATCGAGCTATAATAAGACTGGGAAGGCTAGCACTTTATCTGCTCTACGCTCCATCACAGATGAAGTAAGAAACATTTTTTATACTTTTAACAATATTGTTGCCGCTGTTTCTTATCTTCATTTGTGTGCGAAGGTTGGTGTTGTAGTTGTTGAAGAAGAAGGAGGATCTAAGGTTGTGAAGGCCAAATGCAAAGGTAAAGGTTCTCTTCGCAAGGAGAAATCTGCTGCTCCACCCTCAAAGAAGCGAAAAGTTCATTCTCCCTCTCCTTCAAATCTTCAATCTAGCGAAAGCTCTGATGATGATGATGACGATAATGATGATGTTGATACATCTTTCGCGAGGGAAGATTTTCCACCCGAATCTTCTATGGCACAACTGTCTAACATCTTCTCTGAATCCATGCAAGGGATCGGAGATGATCATCTTACTGGCACATGCAGAACTCTTGCGAATATCTGTGATGCCCCTTTATTAGATGGTGGTGATTCTCTTCATGGGGTCTCCAGATCAGTGACTCCTAGTTTTCTGAATTCTCTTGGTATCTTGGTATGCCTTCATTTCTCTTTTTCTTCATAATTATAATTTAAAGTTATACTATATATTGACAATTTCTTTATTTTCCTTTGCAGACTGGGAAATCTTCTTTCGATGTTGCCTCTGATTTGGAAAAGAGATGTGTTATTATCGAAAAGAAGAATCTTCAACTTCGCAAGAGAATAGGAGAACTGGAAGCTAAAGTTGTTGATCTTCGCGAGAAGAATAAACAATTAGAAGATGATTCTTCTTCTCAAAAGGACAAAATATCTAGTCTTCAGGATGCCAATAAGAAACTTTATGGTATGAAACTTTTCATTTTTCCTTTATTTTATTTTCTCATTATCCTCCCTCATCTAACTTATCATTTTCGCAGACGTTTATAATCTTTCTGATGAAGCCATTCTCCTTCACACATTCCCAAATTCTATGGATCATAATACCCTCCTTGAACACCTTAATAATTCCTTAAATAGTTTTTCAAATGACAAGATTGAATCTCTTCCCATAAATGAACTCAAATCCAAACTTCGTCTCTTAGAAATTGACCATAGATCCAGCTTGGGCTTAGCCAACCAATTTAAGCGTTTCTATCTTAATTCTAAAGAGAAGATCACTACTTTAAGAACCAAAATCAATGATCTCATAGATGATAAAGATCGCATCGCTAGTCAAGATGCTCAAGCGTTAGCGAAATTCCAAAAAACTCTTCTTGAGGTTCAAATTGAACGAGATGATTCTAACTGCAGAAATGCTATACTTAGCGAAAGAGAGAATCAATTTCGTTCCCTTCTTCTCATAAATAATGATGATGAGTTCGCTTGGGCTGCGAAAGTTCTAGATGATGCCAGAAATAATTTAGGTGTAAATGTTAGTCTTCAAGCTGAGCACACGGCCTTGGTTAGGGATATGATTTCTGACAGAGAAGGTTGTTAACTGTTCTTCTTTATTAATTGTTTGTCTTTCATAAATTGTCATCAAGTTGCTGATTCATTATTATATATTCGCAGAAGCTTAAGGGAGGTTTCTCAAAAGAATTGAAGAACTTGAGTCTGAAAAGGAGCAGCTCGCAAAGGATCTTTCTTCTCGCAATGATAAATGCTCTAGACTGAAGAGTAAGCTAAAGATTACTGTTGCGAACTTTAAGAATGACGCTATTCTTTTTCGCAATCAGACTATTTAGATGGTCTGCGACGACAATAACATCCCTCATTCTACATATCCTTGCCTCTTAGAAGAAATCCCCAAGAATAAACCTCCTCTGGATATTTCTGTGATGCTAGTGAAGAAGAGGAATCTGATGGAGGTGAAGAAGAAGAAGGATTTGGTGAAGATGATGAAGAAGAGGAGTCAAACAAGAAATAGTTTTATTTCCTTCTTTCTCTTTTTGTAATATCTGCACATTCATTCTTTTAGTCTCCAATCTTTGTAATCTTTTGCTGCGAATTTCTTGAGTCTTCAAATGTAAGTTCCATCGTTTTTGTTCCTTTCTGCACATATTAACAAAGCAATTCTTGTTTGCAATATGGTTAATCAATATATCATCAATCTTTCATTTTATGCGTGCGTAAATCTATCATATGGAGACAAATAACATGTTCTTATTCTATTCATTCCCATACTTTTCTCTGTTATTTGTATTCAAATGAAAGATTAAGCAAGTTACTTTTGAATAGCAACATGCATTCATGCCTCATCTCGAAATTGTTTCATTTGTATTTTCGCTATTAGATATTTCTTGGTTTCTTCCAAGATTTCATTTTTTCTTTTTCTCTTATGTGGTCTTATTTTGCCTTCCTAGTTAAAGGTCTTATTTTGCCACCTCTTGTCATTGCGACAAAATCGCAGGACGTCTTTGCACTTACATACAAAAACCCCTTGATCTTGCCTTAAATTTTTTCTCTTGTGATTTTTGTTGCGACAATATGACAGGCCTAAATATTCTTGCGAAAAGAAAGCCCCATGACATTGCCGTCATGCGACGAAGTCGCAGGACGTCCTTACACTTTCATGTACTGAACCATTGATTTCGTCTTATCTTTTCTCTAGTATTATTGCCTCTGCAGGATATTTTTCATGCGACAATATGACAGGACTAAATATTCTTGCGAACATAAAGCCCCAATGACATTGCCGTCTTGAGACACTTATCAGCTCCCTAATGGAGGGTGCCGCCCTTATCTTCCCCGGTTGCCCCTTCAAGGAGGCGTAACTCTACCATACAAGGTTGGCTCCTCCCATCCGTTCTTAACAACAACAGATTGTTTCCATGACCTCTTATCCCTTTTTCCTATAGGGCTTATGGTTACGAGACTCGCACCCTAAGTGGGATTTTCTTCGGCCGAAAAGATACGTAAAGACTTGCCAAGAATGGCCAGGGTAGTTCCAGACGCCCCAGGCACTCTTGGCTCAACCGTGTACCTCGGCGCCTTGATCAGATGCTGCGCTCCTTAGAAGAGACCCTCAGTCGTCCAACCTAAGTCATTAGCTTAGGTTGAAAATCCAAGGTACCTCTCCTGTATGGGCTTTATAGACCCCAAATCTCCATAACTCAGGTTCCATGGGCGGTGTAACCTTTTCGCTGATCCATGCAATAGGTACCCCCTTCTATGACGCACTTTAGGTCTTACATTTGCCTCTTGCGAAATTTTGATTTCGCGAACTAGGGTGTACGCCATAGTAGGTTAGCCTCTTTCTGATTGTTTTGTTTCTTCTTATGTATATCAGCTTTTTTGTAATTTCGCTGTCTCATCTTTGTCATTCATAAAATATATTTTTCTCATTCTGCATATCAGCTCTTTTGTAATTTCGCAATCTCATCTTGTTATTCATAATTTTTTTTTTTTTTTTTTTTTTTAACAAATCAACCATACATTTTTCTTTCTTCTCCCAATTTTTACTTTGGCAATCAACAAGTACACTCATTCTTTGAGTCTCTTACTTTTGCTACTTTCTGCTTCTGCATTTTTGAAGTTTTCTGTTATTTTCTTATCCTTTGCAATATCTTTGTCTCTTCTTATCTTCACCATGCATTGGTTTCGCAGCGATTCTTCTTCTCTCTGTTCTATTGCATCTACCATCAATCTTTCACTTTTTTGTTTTTCTTTGATGTTATGTTTCCAATTCCTCTTCTTCGCAAGATTCTACATCAATTTCGTAACTCTTTTTTCCTTCAATCCAATCTCCTTTTACTATGCCAATACCACTGGGGTGAGGAACTTGATACATTGATGGAAAGTCGATGCTACACCTAAAATCCCATGAAACCAAGGTCGTCCAATCAATGCGTTGTATGGTGATTCCACATCGACTACACGTAATGTAATTTCGAGAGGACATTCCTTTTAATGGAATTCAGATGCGACTTCCCCTTTAGGCTTATTGGCAAAGTACCATTAAAACCATAGATCTTGTAAGTTGAAGGTATTAGATCTTCATCTTTTCCTCCAATAGTTTTATAAGTATGATAAAAAAGGATATCCACGGAACTTCCAGTATCGATTAAAATTTTGTTGATTGCCCATGAATTCTCAGCTTCATCATCTTCATCATCACTAGGTTTTGGGTTAATCTTCAATCTTACCACTAATGGGTTATCGTGTGTTTCTCCACCCTCATGTACTTCTTCTACGGTGAAGGAAATAGTCTGCTTTTGCCATTATTTCAGTGGCGATGTCTTCACAATATTCATTATTTCTCTGCCATCGACATCTATTGCAAAGACCCTGCTGAGAGTGTTATCATGAAAGTCTTCAATCGTTTTGTACGAATGTACAATAGAGTGACAAAACAGATTCTTTGCCTTTGCTCCAACTTCTATTACAAATGTTTCTCCCCCCTTTGTTGTATTTACTCTGCGAATTTCTGGCGGTGGTGGTAAGGGTTGAGACTGAGGTTGTCTTTTTAGAAAATGATTCAGTTTCCCTTGATCTATCATTCTGAGGATGATTCTTTTTATATTTCTGCAATCATTTGTTGAGTGTCCATGAAAATGGTGATAAGAACAAAATTCATGACTTCTGTCGCTTGGAGGTGGTTCACTCCCCATGTTCCATGGCGTGGGTATGTTTTCCATCAAGATTATAGCTTCCTATATTTTCTCCACACTAGCATTCAGTGGTGGCATTTTAATTTCTCCCATATTATCTTATGACTTCCCCGTCCTCTGTGATGGTTTTGCCTCTGACCTCCATAAGTTTCTTGTGGCTGGTCAAGTCTTTGAATTTTGTTATTTCCACCACGGCTATAGAAGTTTCTTTCTCTCTCGAATTCTTCTTGATCACGACTTCCCATAGCTACTAGCTTCTGTTGACTATCTTCCATTATCCTTCCTTATTGTCCTTGCGAAGTGCTCGCCACTGTATTTATCAACTTAGGTAACAAACTTGCATTCGCTGCTTTTGAACTTGTGTTCGCAACTGGGTATGATTCCATCTCATTTTTCTTTTCTTCAAGAGAAATATACTCCTCCTGCAATTCTCGCAACTCAGTCATTGTGATCGTATTCTTGACTCTGAAAATTTGAATGTATAACAGATTGGTTGCGAACATAGCGTTAATGAATGATAGAATGAGGTATCTTTCATCCACACGACCATCCATATCACTACACATTGTCTTCCACCTCATGGTTAGATGTTTCAAACTTTCGCCAACTCTTTGCTTTAACCCAAATACATCTTCAATGCCAGGTCGCGAGGAATTGTTACTTATATACGCCCTAAAAATATAGCCGCAAATGGTTGAAAGATGTTATAGTATTCTTTGGCAAAACTTCAAACCATTTCAAGTCCTCTCCTGTTAAACTTGATGCAAAATATTTGCACAATACAACATCATGGTTTTCCCATTGTAGCATACATCTCACATAAGCTTTGATGTGTTGTACTGCACAAGTTGTTCCATCAAAAATGCTGGTTAACGCAGGTAAATTGCACTTTGGGGGTATTCCTCCTAATTGTACTTCTTGTGTGAATGGGGTTTTCGCAGCTTCTTCTATGGCTTCATCCAGTTGTCTCCTACCTCCTTCTCTTTTATTATTTAACATTCCTCTCATTTCCGCTAGCTCTCTCAAAATTTGTTCATTTACACCGAATTTGGATCCATTGGTCTTTTTAACTCCGCCTCTCTTCTTCTGCGTTCATATCTGTTTTCATTTTCTTGTTCATCATTTTCTTCTCGTCTTTGTCTGCGATCTTCTCTTTCATTCCTTTCATGAATTCGCACACCGTTATATTTCTCATTTTCTCTTCTTTGTCGCCTTTCAGCTCTTCTTTGTACTCTATCATATTCTTCATTGATATTACCATTATTGCGATTTTGTTCACGCCTTCTCTCTCGATTATCATGATTGTTCTGGCGAATTGCCTCTTGTAACTCTTGTTCTTCCACTTCTGCTATCATTCTTTCCCTCTCGCAAGCTAGACGTGCTTGTTCAGTGTAATGTCTTTCGATTTCATCTTCAATTATTTGTCGATTTATTTGAACTTCTCTCCCACGTAATTTTCTTCTTCCTTCTCCCTAATTTTCTTCGCCATCTTGATTATTTCGTTCCTGACGTTGTCTATTTCCCCGATTTTCCTTGTTTTGTCCATTTTTAAGAATTTCACCATGTTGAATATAACGATCTTCTATTATTTCTCTTCTTTCGCAACGTTCTTCGTCTGGATTTTGTATTTCCTCTCGAGTATCTTCATTAGCATTTTCTACAGGCGAATTTCGTCTTATTTCTTCTCTAGATGACCTTGAACTTGATCTTGTAGTGCTTCTTGACCTTCTATTTTGTAATCTTATGTTTTCCATCCTCAACTCATGATTTTTCCTTGTCGATTTGCACGCTCTTTCGCTTTCTAATCGCCTTTCTTCATGTATTCTTTGCCTCAATGCCTCTAATGCTGCAATCTCTTCATTCCCATGAATTATTCCTCCAATTAATTCTTGGTCTCTCTCTTCTCGTCCATTGCTTCCTAATTGCTGCTCTTCTCCCATTTCATCAACAGAATCTGATCGCCAAGTATGTACACTCACTCGTCATAATCCACGCTTATATTTTGTATTGGTGTACGTTGAATTGGCGGTTGAACTTGATTTTCTCCATTGTTTCTTGTGTTCACTCTTGAAGATTCCTCCATTTTATCTCCCCCTTTTCCAGCAAGTCTCCTACTCCTTCTAATAGTTGTTGGTTGTTTTGATATATTTCTTCTTCTAGTCATTTTTCAATCTTAATGAGTTGTTGAAAATTATATGAAACTCTTTATCTACTACTCCAAATTCTTTCAAATCACAATCTCCCTGTTTCTAGCGCCAATATGTAGTTGCAGGAAATCCTACAATACATCCCTCACAAGAATTCATAATAATCAACCCATCTTTAAGATCAATAATAACACTTTTTATTAATTGAGTTAAATAATTTTACAAAGAAGAAATGAAATCAAGAATACAACTATTGCTCTAGACTTTCTCTCTCCTCAAAACTTTCCTCCACTCTAAAAAGATCTCTCTCCCCTTTTCTCAAGCCTGTTCGGCTCTTTATATATGATATTACATAGTGGGTGACAGCTAAGCTGTCATTTATTTTAGGATCTGACTTGCGATATTCTCGCAAGTATACAAGTGTTAGATTTCTCCACACTCCTAAATCTCGCTCTGTCTCCACATCTTTCTCGCGTTTTGGCTGTCGTCATCTGTTGCGTCATTTCTGTAACCAATTTGCGATATCTTCGCAGTGTGTCGTATAAAGATTTCGTAAAGGTATTGATGTTGCGATATTCTGATCCTACATTTATTATTTTGATGAATTAAATAACTTATCAATTACACAAATCTCTGTGGGAACGATCCTTCTATCACTATATTACCTGTAATTAGTGAGAAATATCTCGATTAATTTGTTGTGGTTACGACACGCATCAAATTTTGGCGCCACTGCCGGGGAGCAGTCGCTAATTGATTTGTTATTTGTTATTTGTGTAGCTTGTTTTTGTTTTTGTTTTTGTTTTATTCTCTCTTTTACTCTTGTGAGTCGTCATGTTTCCTTACGGAAATAACATGTACGGAGCACAAGATTACGAATACAACAATGGTAATCAATATGGTTTTCAATCTCATTCGTATGACAACTACCAACCATACTATGGGTATAATCAAAACCAATCTTTTGGCTACGATCAATATCCCACGGAACCTTATGGATATTCTCATACATGTCAACAACCTTATGACGGGCATGTAAGTGAACAATCACGAGGATGGAAGGTTAGTTATGCTTCTGATCAATTGTTTTCTAGTAATGTATAGATGACAGAGAGTTTGGAGCTAAAGGATGATCATATTGAATCAAGACCTACTCCTCTTCATCGTGTTTTTCCTTCACTCTTTTCAAAAGAGGATATTGTGCACAACGGTGAAAAGCGTGTTCATGTCAGAAAACTTTTTAAGCAACACGAGCAGCTAGAAAAAGCCGGTGCATCACAAGAGACTCTTGACGAAATTAACAAGGCCATAGACATGGAATTCGAACATTGTTTTGATGTTGACGATTCTGAGGTTGACAGAGATTCTGATGAAGATGAACCACATATCGAAAGTTCTTAGAACAATGATACGATTATTCCAACTCCGGATCATAATAACGATCTTTCTCCTATTCAAAAGGAGGATATTATGTATGACATATCTATTGTTATAAATGGTGTAACGTACTCAAACGGAGAAATTATGAGTTGCATCAATGAACTAGACTTTCTCGGGAAAGATTCAGATTCCGATAAAGAGGTTGACGAAGAGATGGAGATTCAGGATGAAACCAAATTGATTAAAGTCGTGGTAGACCCAATTGAGCTAGATAATAATAGTTCAATAAAGGACCACTATATACTTGAGGTAAATAATTCACTGTTAATTACGAATGAGGATCCGAAACAAGGTTTGTCTAATCCTTTGCATAATTCAATATATGTTGATCCTTTCCATCCAAGTGAGGTAGTTTCTCAAAGAGTTGTTAACCCAATTAGGAAAATACCTCACTTAGGATTGGAGTTGCGTGCTTCTAAAGTTTTAACGGATTATTTTTCTTCTAAGTATCCACCACTTGATGTGTTTGATTCTAGCATTGTGCAGGTTCACCAAGCTGAATAACCTTTTTAAGTTCCCGAATTCTATGTTCTTTATCCACTTGCGAGTGTAGAAAGGACTAAGTGTGGGGGAAACTTCAATAAAGTGATAGCTTTAATATTTATATTTTGTGCTAATGTTTTTGTGAAGCTGTTATTAGAATTGCAGATTGTTTTCTGGGCGGACTACCAGATTTTTATATTGTTGGTGTATGGACGATAATAGGAAGGTCAGGCTGAGGACGTTAAACTAAGCACTGCATGGGAGGCAACCCATAGGCTTTGTATTTTCTATCCTTTTGTTTCTATTTTTTTCTTTTGCATATCATATTAGGATTTCCCACCTTGACTTTACTTAGGACGAGTCAATTACATTGAGGACAATGTAAAGTTTAAGTGTGGGGGAGTGTTTGGATATTTTGCATATAGAGTTTTTAGCCATTTTGAGTCGATTTGAAAAAAAAAATTTACATATTTGCATAAAATAAAAACTCCAACTTGTAGAGATTTTAGAGTCACTAGCATACTTCTAGGTATGTTTACGTAGAGAATTTCGAACCGACATAATCGAACTTGGAATGTTAGGGAACTACGTTGGATTTCTTGCTTGTTAGAGTGTTAAATAATGGATTTAATCATGTCGGTGATGCAAATTAGGAGCAGGGAGAAATGCATTATTAGAGTTGTTGATCAATCATTAGTTGAGACTACCTATTTTCATATCAACTGAGGCACCAGACCAGATTTTCTTTGTAGTTGACTAAAGAGCTTTCTTTTGAGTGTGTGTCACCATACATTAATTCCAGGTAGAATGGTGAGCTACCCAACCTCCCACCAATAGAATCACTACTCTTTGATCTCTTGAGTTCTAATTTTGTCAATCATGAGGGTGACATCTATAGATGAAAACCACCTTCTTGTAGTTTGATTTACAGTTAGCATCATTCTCTCTCTCTCCAACAACAGGTCCATAGAAACACCATCATCATCATCATCAACAAGGGAGCGACATCAAAATCTACAAGGAAAGTTGAAGACGTTTGAGGTTTACAAGCAAGAATACGAGTAAGAGCAAATTTCATATCCAAGTAAAGCAACATACAATGAGCATATTTTTATATATATATGTTGAAGACTTACATATAAGGAGCGAAATTCTATCTCAAAGTGGAAGACTAAGTACAAAAGCGAAGAAAATCAAAAGATGAGAGTTATTGAAGTTTATGATACGAGACAATACAATTTGTTAAGAATCAAGCGGAAAAGTACTTCACCATGGCCATTTTAATTGTTATTTTTCTTGTCGTAAAAAAAAAAAAAAGACAAGAAAAAAAGACAAGAAAAATTTGTTATTTTATTTATTTAATTATGCCATGGGGAAGAAAAATCTATAAAGAAGTTTCAAGCAACAAGGAATTTGAGGAAAAGATTTACAAATTGTCAAAGTTTTACGAAGTTCAAGAGTTTGTCATCAATAGTTGAAGACCGAAGACGAAGAAGAAGATGAAGAAGACGAGTTGAAGACTACGTTTCTATTGGATGTTGTGAGAGTGGTGTTATCATCATTGTAATCAGATGTGAAGGTGCTAAGTACTCTCATCCTCTATTTTTAATAATACTGGTTGATTTCCTTTCTTAGAGATCATCAGAAAAGTCTTTTATTTCCCACGATCTTGTGGGGTCTCCATAAATAATTCAGAAGGTTTCTTCCTACCATTCAACGTGTGTAGGATTTCTCTCTTCATTCCTACCTGCACACATGTGAGACCCATAAAAAATCCATCTTATTGAGTGTAATTATCATAAAATCCTTTTAAGTGAGGCAGAAGTCGAAGCAAAATGCTTATTGATCGCTCTCAAACACGCGTTCTCTCATGATGGTGTGGTTATTTCTCACTCAAAATTTAAGAATTAGAATATGTTCTTTGGTATTTCTAACTTCTTATTACTAGCATGCAGTAAACTCTATGTCCTCATAGCTCTTTGGATGCTTGGGAAGCTGGAACGCTTTGAAGTTGGAGTAGGTTTTGTGGGTATATCTCTTGTAAGCCCTCACGAGACTATAGCTCGTCCACTAGGGACACCTAGGGGTTTAAAGGCTTGTTATTCATGCTAAGAGTAACCGTATCCTCAACGACATGGAGTTGTTGTATTTTAGGTAGTTTGCTCGAGGACTAGAAAATGCTAAGTGTGGGGGAATTTGATAGGTGCTTAATTTGCATGTTTAGAGTGTCAATTACATACTTGTTTTAGCTATAATTCTTACATATTACTTGTTATTATGATTATTTTCTAGTTTATGTGTCATATCAGGTGAATCATCCAAAAAGGAGCTACAAAGTGCTTAAATGAACAAGGAAGTGGAGTCTATCGATGAAGGAAGGCCAAGGACCAAATTCAACTCATTCAAATCTAGGAGTTCTCAACACCATCTTGAATAGAACGTGAATACGAAAAGAACTGATAGGTGTAGAATACACCTCGATTTACTATCTATTGGTTATGCTTTCTTTGCTATTTTTCTTGTAAATTATGTATTTTACGTGTGTTTTGAGTTTTATAGCTACTTTAGAGTCGCACGGAGGAAAAGAAGAAGAAATCATCCTAAATTGAGCCAAAAAGGACAAAATAATCATTTTATAGGAAAAACACTATTGGGAGCCTGACCACGGTTAAGGGATAGACATTTTGTGTTTATAAATAATTGTTAAAGGCACCCAAGAAAGTTACTCAGTGCACCATCTGGGGTGGCTCTTATTTGGGGTGCAAACAGTTGTCCCAATTTAAATCCCTAGACCCTAGTTAGGTCAAGAAGAATCATTTCTTCCTCAATCATTCCACATCTGAAATTTAAAAGGAAAGCAGCGCAGCTGCTGTAATAAACTCAAGAAATTGAAACCAAGAACAGATATGGAAAATTGAGATGAATCTGTGATAGTGGATCGAATTAGTTGCTGATGTGACTGAAATAGAAGAATGGGTATTGCTGTTGGTGATAATCAAGGGTAATTGATGAATTCAGAAATGAAATTGAGGTAGAGAGAGTTGCAACGAGTTGTTAGCAGATCTAAGATTGAAACAAAGAAGACAAGGAAGAAGAATTGCTGATATTGAACGTTGCAGTAACAGGAATTACTCAGGGACGAACAGTCAGTATCTGCCATGAATTAAATGGGTATTGAAGTGTGTTGTTATTGCCGATGTGAAGATAGAGTTGCAATTTGAGATGGGTTTTGACTGATTCAAAGAAGATGGAGTCAGCTGATGATTGAAGTAAAATTAGGGTTCGAATTGAGAATGAATTGTTCAAATCAAGAAACGGAGTCTGGGTTCAATTTGATGTTGATTTTCATGGGTTGATGTTTGAGAGATGGAAGATGTGGGTGCTATTGATGGTCACTGCTAAGAGATCTGGGAGATGAGTTAATGGGTTTTGGTGGATGATTAAGGTGAAGAACGGACGTTGTTGATGTTCATGGGAGGTGGTACTGAAATTGCAGGGATGAAGAAGTATTGTTGCTGCGATTCAGAGGAGATGGGAATAGAACGAGGAAGTAGTGTTATTGCTGCCATGGATTATCAATTGTTGCTGTGAATGAATAAGTCTGTAGATGTATGTTTAGGAATTTTTACAGGGAAAAAGAATGGCCTGAATTCGGCCGGGAATGTCCTATAAACAAACGGAACTCTGTCCGGATTTTCTCTCAGATGAGTTAACTCAGTGCCGACGATGAACGATCCAGCCCTGCAACTCAGTAGAGTTAGCCCAAGAAGACGAGTTTGACCGGTTGGTCGAGTGACTCGACTCGAGATCTTGACTATTAGAAGACTGCCGCTTGACCCGTTATATTTAACGCCGCCGTTAGTTTGACTTCGGGTGACCGGCGTGACTTTTCCGGTCGAATTCGGTGATCCCGAGAACTCTTCAGGTGACCAAAATTGCAAAATTTTGTGTGAGTCTCTCTCATGGGTGTTAAGACTTAGATTTGGGAAAAAAGATGAAAACTTGGAAGCTTTGGAGAATTGGACTTGAAATTGGAATTAGGCTTAAATTGGGAAAGTGGTGTTATAATGGAATGAGGATTCTATTCCTTGGAAGATTTGGAGAGCATTGAGGCATATAAATAGAGAAGTTCTCTACACACTTTTAGACACCTTTTACACACACAACACTTCTCTTTTCTTTATTCTTTGTGTGAACTTCTTAACATAAGTAGCTAATTTTATTATTGATTGAGGATGGATTCCTTGTTTTAACATATGATTTGAGTTTTGTTTTCAATTCTATCTTGAAGTTTTTCACATGATTATCGTTTGTTTTTACTAATAGGAATGTTTATACATTCATGGTTGATTGATAGATTGTTTAGAGTGCACGCTAAATTGATTTGTTAATTTGATCTAAAGCTAGTGAAAGTTAGGGGATAAGTAATCGTTTCTTGACTCTTGACACAAGTAGCAAACACGAGACCTTGCGGAGGGATTCCGTGGAGCAATTGTGTGTGAAAACAACGTTAGCAAGTAGACCTTGATCTAAGAGTCTAACTACTAATATCAACCTAATAAGTTCATAAATCTTAATGCGTTTATTTAAATTACATCTTGAGTGATCTACTACTAGGTGGTTTGGTAAATAGAATCCAGAGTCGAGAACTTCCATATCCCGGTGATACAAGGGATTTAGGGTTTAGCAATCGATCTAGTCGCTTTACCTACGGTTGGTGATAATGTGACTAATAAAAAGTGAAAAGGAACATAACTTGATTCATTGTTTTGCAACGAAGAAAGATTCCTTGATTTTTCTCTTATTGATTTCAACTTTATCTTTGAATTGCTTTGTTTATTTTCTTTTGCTTTATAAAATTTAAACCAAACCCCCCCTTTATGACAATTTTACAACTAAAAATCTCTTTCTCCTCGTGGGAACGAACTTGACAACACTATATAACTTGTTAATTAGGTGGAAAAATATTGATTAATTTGTTGTGGTTACGACACGCATCAAATTTTGGCGCCGCTGCCGGGGAGCAACGGACGATTTTAGTTGTTTTTATTTTTCTTTTTGCTTTATTTTTGATTTGTTAGATTCTATACCGTATCTAACTTAGTTTTTGAGAATCTTGTTTCAGGTAGTATACCTTTGGTGAATGCTTAAAGAGGGCAGATCGAGTCCAATACGTCTTCGATCCGGCACTCAACTAAAGGATTTCATTCGAGCGGTTAACACTCCGCTTCCTCCTTCTTCATCAAGTGAGTTCGCAGATTCGGACATAGAAGAAGAAGCAATGGCTGATAGTACACTCAAGGACCTAGCTTCTCACAAGCTCGATACACAACAATGGTGTATCCAAACTAACTCAACCTTCGAGATCAAGCCGGGGTTGATTAGAGAGTTACCAATGTTCCATGGCATGGTGAATGAAGACCCAAACAAACATCTTATGGACTTCTATACCACAGTCACGGCCATACTTCCACCGGAGACTAATGAGGATGGAGCAATGTTGAAAGCTTTCCCGTTCTCTTTGGCGGGCAATGCTAAGGAATGGTTGTATTATTTGCCTTCCGGAAGTATCACAACATGGAATGGGATGAAGAAACTTTTCCTCGAGAGATATTTTCCCGCATCAAAAGCTACTCAAATTCGCAAGGATATTTGTGGGATGAAGCAATATGTGGGAGAGTCATTGTATGAATGTTGGGAGCGATACAAGAGATTGGTGGCAAGTTGTCCACACCATCAATTCAGTGACGTTATGATACTCCAATACTTCTACGAAGGACTCCAACCAAGTGATAGATCTCTTCTTGACGCCGCGGGTGGTGGTGCACTAGTGAACAAGACGGTCTCCCAAGCTACCGAGTTGATTGAAAGCATGGCGGCGAACTCGCAACAATTTTATACAAGAGGTGAACCAATGATTAGGTCGGTGCATGAAGTTAGTAATTTATCATAACACCTTGATCAAAGGATGGGGAACATAGAGAGGGTAATGCAACGAATGGCCGCGGTAATTATTCCGGATGATGAGACCGAACAAGTAAATGCTTTATATCCAAATCAAAGGCCAAGGTATGATCCATACTCGAATACTACAATCCCGATTGGAAGGATCATCCTAACTTTAGTTATGCAAACAAGCAAGCGGAGGCTCCTAATCCATATGTGCAACAAGGTGGATTCCAACAATCACGCTTCCAACCTCAACAACAATTCCAACCACAACAAGTCAAGGAGAAAGATTCTTCAATTGATGACAAACTCAATGCATTGATGCAAGGAATGCAAGGTATCACCACTTTGGTTCAACAACAACAACAAAAGACCGATTCGGCAATCAAGGCTTTGGAAATTCAAGTGGGGCAATTAGCGACCGATGTGAACCTATTGAAAGCTCAAGCGTCCACAAAGCTTCCTTCACAACCATTTTTTAATCCAAGAGAGAGTGTTAATGCAATTACTTTGAGGAGTGGGAAACAAGTGGAGCAACCAAATCAACAAGATGAGGTGTATGATGAGAAAGAGGAAATTGAAACCGCACCAAAGGAGAATACATCCCCAACCAACCTACCCAAGGAGACGGTTCCTACTTTCACAACTCCGCCCTCGTTTTCTAGCCGATTTGCTAAGTCGAAGAAGGACTTGGAATACAAGGATATTTGGGACATCCTTAAGAAAGTACAAGTCAATATTCCACTCATTGAAGTTATTCGTCAAATTCCTCGTTGTGCAAAGTTCTTAAAGGAGTTATGCATGAATAAGAAAAGGTTAAAAGGGAATGAAGTCATGAGTGTGGGGGAGAATGCTTCGGCGTTCATTCTCAAGAAACTCCCAGCAAAATTAAAGGACCCCGGTAGTTTCATTATACCTTGCACAATTGGTAAAACAAGGTTTACTCGAGCTTTACTAGATTTGGGAGCATCGGTTAATGTTATGCCTTCCTCGATTTATGATTCTTTGAATCTTGGTCCTCTTAAGGAGACCGGGGTAGTTCTTGAGCTTGCTAACCGATCTAATGTTTACCCGAAAGGGATTGTTGAGAATGTTTTGGTGCAGGTTAATGAGCTTGTATTTCCGGCCGATTTCTATGTCTTAGACATGAATGATGAGAATTCTTCCAAGTCTACACCTTTGCTATTGGGTAGACCATTCTTAAGCACCGCTTGTAACGAAGATTGATGTCCAAAATGGCACCTTGACTATGGAGTTTGATGGTACACTCATCCACTTCAATATCTTTGGAACAATGAGATGCCCTAGTGATGTGAAGTCATGTTTTCCTGTGAAAGAGATTGATGCGGGCTAATGAATCTTGCAAGATCTAAGTCGGGCCGTCGACTTTAAAACAAGCGCTAAATGGGAGGCAACCCATAGGTTTTTTATTTCTTATCCTTTTGCTTTTTGTTTTTTATTTGTTTTTAATTTTTCTTGTTCCATATCATGTTAAAATTTCCCACCTTGACTTTACTAGGACGATTCAATTGCATTAAGGACAATGTCAGGTTTAAGTGTGGGGGAGTGGTTAAGCTTGTATTTAAAAAAAAAAAAATTTACTTAAAACCTCCAACTTTTAGAGATTTTAGAGTCACTTGCATACTTCTAGGTATGTTTACATAGAGAATTCTGACCGACATAACTGAATTTGGAAGTGTTAGGGAACTACATTCGGATTTCTTGCTTGTTAGAGTGTTAAATAATGGATTTAATCATGCCGGTGATGCAAATTAGGAGCAGGGAGAAATGCATTATTAGAGTTGCTGATCAATCATTAATGGAGATTACCCGTATTTATATCATGTGAGGCACCGACCAAATATTCTTTGTAGCCGACTAAAGAGCTTTCTTTTGAGTGTGTGTCACCGTACGTTAATTCCGGGTAGAATGGTGATCTACCCAACCTCCCACCAATAGAATCACTACTCTTTGATCTCTTGAGTGCTAATTTTGTCAATCATGAGGGTGACGTCTATAGATCAAAGCATCCTTCGTGTAGTTCGATTTGCAGTTAGCACCATTTTCTCTACTCCACAACAACGGGTCCATAGAAACACCATCATCATCAACAAGGAGCGACATCAAAATCTACAAGGAAAGTTGAAGACGTTCAAGGTTTACAAGCAACGGAACGAGAAAAAGAGCAAATTTCATATTCAAGTAAAGGAACATACAAAGAGCGGATTTTTACATATATGTTGAGGACTTACAATACAATGAGCATAATTATATATCCAAGTATGAGACTTATTTACGAGAGCAAAGATAATCAAAAGGTGAGAATTGTTGAAGTTTATGATTTTGAGGCGATACAAGTTGTGAAGAATTAAGCGGTAAAATACTTCTCCCACGGCGCGGTTTGTTTTATTTTCACTTTGTTTTGTATTTTATTTCTCTTGTCTTCATATTTAAAAAAAAAATGAGACAAGAGAAAAATTTATCATTGTTTTTATTTGTATTTAATAAGCCGTGGGGAAGGAAAATCTATAAGGAAGTTTGAAGCGACAAGGATTTAAGGTAAAGAGTTACAAATTTTCAAGGAATTATGAAGTTCGAGCGTTTATCATCAATAGTTGAAACCGAAGACGAAGACCAAGAAGATCAAGACGAGGAGCGGAAGACGTTTCTATTGGATGCCGCGAGAGTGGTGTTATCATAATTGGCGATCGGATGTGAAGGTGAGTAAGTAATCTCATCCTCGATAATAGTGGTTGATTTCCTTTCTTAGAGATCGTCGGGGAAAAATGTTTTTTTAAAAAAAAAAAGATGTGGGTTTTAAAATATTTCGGAAGTTGTCCTTCCCACCATTCAATGTGTTGCGTGAATTTCTCTTCATTCCTACCCGCACACATGTGAGACCCATAAAAAAGCCGTCTTTTTTAGTGCAATTGTCATAAAATCCTTTTTGGTGAGGCAAAAGTCGAGGCGAAATGCTTATTGATCGCTTCTCAAACACGCGTTCTCTCATTATGGTGTGGTTATTTCTCACTCAACATTTAAGAATGAGAATATGTTCTTTAGTATTTCTAACTTCTTATTACTAGCATGCAGAAACTCTATGTCCTCATAGCTCTTTGGATGCTTGGGACCACTAGTACAGAAATTGCATTTAGCCACGCCAAATATAAATTTCCCTATCACGCCTTTTTGGTTTTAGTGTGTCTATCGGGTATACTTCTACCCTATAGACACGCCATGTTCAATGGGCGTGTTCAAATAAGTGCTTTCAGCCACGCCATGGCTACTAGCGTGTCAAAATTTCAACCGTTTAGTCACGTTAACTTCAAATTTTTGATTGGGCGTGTTTATAGACCAGTCTATGGCCACATTAGGTATTGGGCGTGTTTATAGACCAGTCTATGGCCACATTAGGTAGTTGTGGCGTGTCCAAAAGGTTAGTCACGCTATTTAAAGTGCGTGTCCCTAGTGTACGATTGATTGACACACCAAATTCAAAGTGTGGCCAAAAAGTTCTTTTTTGGACACGCCTATACCAGCGTGTCCATAGTGTACGATTTATAGACATGCCAGTATATGCATGTCCATAGTGTAGGACATATAGACACGCTACATTGAAAGTGTGGCCAGAAATTTCTTCTTTGGACGCGCTAGTATATGTGTGTCCATAGTGTGTGTTCTATAGACACTCCGGTTTTATACGTGGCTAAAAAGTTCGTTTTTAAAAAATTAATAAAAATATTTCGCCCATATTCGAACGCATGACCTCGAAGGATTTAGATAACGTACCAATCCACCAAGATGCCCATCTTTAGATGTTTAGGATTAGTGTTTTGAAAATACTAGACTGGTTGAACTACTCAACATTTAAATAAACACGCCAAGTTGAAAGTGTGGCCAAAAAGTTCTTCTTTGGACACGCTAGTATATGTGTGTCCATAGTGTGCGTTCTATAGACACACCGGTTTTATAGCGTGGCGAAAAAGTTCGTTTTTAAAAAATTAATAAAAATCTTTCGCCCATATTTGAACGCATGACCTCGAAGGATTTAGATAACGTACCAATCCAACGAGCTGCCCATCTTTAGATGTTTATGATTAGTGTTTTGAAAATACTAGACTGGTTGAACTACTCAACATTTAAATAAACACGCCAAGTTGAAAGTGTGGCCAAAAACATCTTCTTTGGACACGCTAGAGTATGTGTGTCCATAGTGTGCGTTCTTCTTTGGGAGTCTGCAATTTGGTTTCTAAAAGATCATACTCCTGGACTATGTGTGCTATCAAAATTTCCTCTCAGCCTACCACACCGCATTTCTGGTAAGATTTTTCATTGCTCTCTCAAGCATTCCCGTACTAATATGTTATTCTATCTCTATAACTTCAAAGTTGCCTATGCTACCAGCTTGAGTAGTTCATATGAATGCCCAGATAAAACTATTAATCCCATAAAACAATTTCAAACCTTCATGATAACCCCTTTCAAATTCCCCCTGCTATTTACTATAGTCACCATATCAAGCTCAAAACCAAAATTAAACACAACAGCCACTCAACCAAGCATAATACAATAACCCAAAACCACATATACATTCAATTGAACATCATTGTCTTTAAAACCAACACTATCAAATCCAAAATCAGCACCACTAGCATTAAATGTTTATCCATGAGAAACATATGCAATATTCAGCCAAAAAACATTTACAGGAATACTTACTTTACCATCTGGAAGGGGATGGTTGAATACTGGTCAAGCTCCTGGTGCAACCCCATAGGTCCCCACACCACTTCCAACAACCTTCTTGTTAGCTCCACTCCTTTCTGGTGCAACCCTCCTCCTTGGCACAAAATAGTTTCCCCTAGGAGAAGGCATAGGCACTACTACATCCTCGGGGAATCTCATTAGAATCGGGTTATCTCCCCCGGTCCGAAGATTGCAATATCATAAGCATCCCTCGCCAACTGTCGCATCACTGGTGCCAAGCATGAAGATATTGGGGAAGACTACCACATCATTGGGGAGACCATGAGTGTAATTCTCCCGAATCTTAGCTTTGCATGCAATCGGAACTGGTGAATAATAGAACCCCTGTGTAGCACCACCATAAACCACCTCCTCCTCCCCTACAAGCACCACACCTTCATTAATCACAAACCGGCCTTTGTCAGGATGAGCGGCATACACCACCCACCCTTCATCGCCCCCTTGAGTTGAGGAAGTTGAGGATCCAACGCATAAGCACCGGCACTATCATGCATAACAACCCTATCCTCTTTGACTTCTCCAACACCTCCAGCACCAACTTGCATGTTTGGCTTTGGTTCCTCATTTCGCCATCGCTTATCTCTACTACCCGTCAAATTGGAGAAATGGGGGAATCCCAATCAATAACACTATCACAGCTTACTAATAAAGCCAATTACAACTATCAAATTCACTTTCAACACCTTTTTTTTTTTTTTTTTTGATAAAGAGAAAATTTTATAGAAATTAGCCAGATTGTGATCTTTTGCCGTAAGCTCACAAAGATCGGTTAAAGTTTTCACCAGATAATATTGGCATTGTTGCCCGCTCGACATGTTTGGCAACAACGTCTTCTACTTGATTATCATTACGGCTTACATGAATAAACTCACAAACCAAAAAACTAGAGATTAAGTGCTTTATCTCCTTTATTAACTTTCAACACCTTGAACCCAACAATTCTTCCATGATTATCAAAAATCAATACCTGGTTTTCTTACATATTCATCTTAGGCTTCTTTTCCTCTGGTCTACCCATGGATTCTTGATTTGTAGACATGGCTGGGCGATCATTCAGGTTTAGATATGCATTATAACCTCGCTTAGACATAGCTTCAACAATTGGAACACTGAAGGGATTTTGCGGAGATAGAATGTGGAAGTTACAGAGTTACAGAATTGGAATTTATAACTGATCTCTTTCCGAAATTATAACTGATCTCTTCCAAACAGGCCTTATGGACGAGAAGCCCAACAGTTAACACATCTCACCCATCCTTTTTCAATCCTCGAGATCAATTAGTTGAGATATCGGGGAGGCACATGCCTACTAAGTGCATGCAAAGACCTATTGAACGCCACCCCAACTTATTGGTCGTTCAGAGGCGGCAGCAAACACTTGGCAGCTATTTGGCAAGCGGACTCTCTAAGCGGGCTACCTGATAGGTGTAGAATACACCGTATTTACTATCTAGAGTTTATGATTTCTTTGTTATTTTTCTTGTAAATTATGTATTTTACGCATGTATTGAGTTTTGTAGTAACTTTGGAGTCGCACAGACGAAAAGATGGAGAAATCACCCAATTGGAGTAAAAGGGGCAAAATTATCATTTCATGGGCGAACACTATCCGGAGCCCAGTTAAGGTTAAGGGGCAACTCTCTTTTGGAGGCATGAGTTAAGGGGTTGTCATTCAGGGTATCCCTTATCATTTATCAGAGGGTGTAAGTATCATTGGGTGTAAATAGCCCGTCCCAAAGTTAAAGACCTAAATTAGGTCGAACTGAAGAAATTCTTATTCTTCTTTTTCTATCTTCTTCATCTGAGCCTGCCGATCCATAGAGAGTTGAGAGGATTAAGTGTTTGTGCTGAAATTGAAGATTTAGTAACAGAGAAGATGGGTTAAGAGATGAGTTGGTGTTAATTCGAGAAATCAGTGAGGAGATACTACTGCTGCTGTTGAATCACGGCCGGAATTAGTTAGGGTTTTGTGTGACTCAAATGAAGAAATCCGGACCAGAAATGAAATTGGGGGTTTGCTTCTGAATCTACTGTTAACATAGAAGAATATTTGAGGAGTTCATGCTGTGTCAAATCGCTGAGAATACAAGATGTTGGTGATGTTGATAATCACTGCTAAGAGATCGAAATTGGAGATTAAAATGGGTTTCAGTGGATGATTAAGAGTTGGCAGTAAATGAGACGGGTTCTTGGAAGAAGAGAAATTGAACTCATGGAGGTGGTTGAATGATGGGTCTTGGTCTCATGAGAGATGAAGATGTCGTTTTTGAGATAATTCGAGACATTAGAGATGGAATTGCACTAATGTCATGGAAGTTGCTACCGCAATGGCATGATTGAAATGCCTGGTTGGTCAAAAGAGCATTGAGTTAGGTGGTAGTGGCTCGTGGATTGTTTATATGGGTGTTATATTTCACAAAGGCTAGTGATGGCAGGATGATGGATATGGCTGGAGGCTTTGGCAAGATGGTGGCCGTGTTGAGCTATTGAGCTGATAATGAAGCTACATATGATGCAGAAATGGTGAATTGCAGTTGAACCGTAAATGAAGTCGCAGTAATGGTAATGATGTCGCAGTGGTCTCGAGCTACATAAAGTGGTGGATTTGAAGAGAGGATAGCTCTAGTTTGAGCTGTTCTTAAACAAGTCTCAAACAAGGAAGAGGTGCTGCTACTAAGGATGGATCTATTGTCGAATGTAAGCTATGAATTGAAACTGTGGTGGTATGAACCTAAGAGTGATCGTGGCATGAGAATATTGTGATATTTGAGTCTGCAATGAGATGGCAACTGGATGTAACTAAGATGATTCTGGTGGCATTGGACTGTGAATGGTTTGACATTACAGAGTTTAGCTAGTGAGCTGTATAACAAAGAATGAATTATGTGGCCTGAGTATGCTGTGCTTGGTGGTGCAATTGGCTAGGATGGGTTCAAACCGTAGGTTGAGGAATCAAACTAGGCAGAGTTGAATGACCTGAGCCGGTGTTAAGGTGTTGATTGCAGTTGTGGTTTACTCTTGAGCTGAAATGGGTGTTTTCCGATTCGAGTTTACAACAGAATGGAGACAGGAGAGGTGATTAAAGCCGGTGGGTGTGTTGAATGCTACGATTGTAGTCATAGGAACTGAGTTTAATATGTTGCAGTCAATAGGAGAATTGACCAAGTGAGATGGTGGTACAACTACATATGGAATTAGCAGAGGAGCTGAGTTGCAGGCATGTGTAGCTGCGGATAGACGATAGCTGGGAATGGATGTTAGATGAGAATGAATCGAAACTGAGACTGAGCTGAATTGCAGGCAAGGTTTTTGCTGTTGTGATAAAATGGGTTTGATGGCTAGAGACTCGAGGCACGGAATGTGGTCTTGGTAGCAATTTGAAGTTTATACTGAAGTTGATAGATGTATCAGATGCAGCTGAGTAAGGGGTCTTGAGACGAAACTGGTGGTTCGGGCTCGCTTAGTGTTGCAGCCTTGTAGCCGGGTGCGCAGCTGAGGTCAGATTGGCAGTTATGGTGATAAGGATACATGATTACTGCTGGATGATTGTAGCTGAACTGAAGATTGTTATTGAAGCAGCAGAAGTGAATGGGACAGATTGTAAGGATGCAGAGATTAAGGAGTTGCAAGAGAGCCATCATGGCTGGAAGTAAAGCAGTATTGCACAGTCATAGCGCAACAGTGGCATTTGGCCTATGAAAATGGCCCAGGATTAATCAATTCAGCCCACTCAGCCTAGAGATTTCAGCTAACTCAGGTCTGACTAGACCACCTGACTCATATGACTCGGTTTGACTCGGTCTGACCGAGTTGACCCGAGCTGACTCGTTGACCGGTGACCGGGTGGACTTTGCCGGTCACCTGAGCTATTTTCCAGCGACACTTCCGGCCAATTTCCGACCATAATACCAGATTTCCGGCGACCTCTTTTGGGGTATATTTCTATATGGGTATTTGCACACATGGGCTTGGTGGACCACATGGGCGTTGGGGCTTGACCTAGTTTTGGAAGAGAGGAAAAGCTATAAAAAGAAAAAGTCTTCTACAACTAGGAGATATCACATATTATTCTTGGAACTTTGGAGAGCCGGTTTTGTTTACGCTTCTAGGGTTTTCTTTTGTTCATCTTCTTCTTTTCAATTAATATTTTTATGATGAACTCCATAGCTATGAGTAGCTAAACATATTATTGGTTATGGGATAAAGTTGATTTCTCAATATGTTATATGATTCAATGAATTAGTTTTGTCTCAATATTTTATTGTTTGTGATTCACAATTAATAGTGTTATATGATTTGATAGTTTGTTTGGTTGAGTCCGGAATCAATCCGATTTACATTCAACTCTAGTGCTATATTAGGGTTTTCAATACTAAAAAGTTGTTTATCCCTTATTTCTAAGTAGCATAATTGTGGGTAGTGCTTGTAGTGATATATCCTACTAGTCACAAGTGAATCTTTTGTTAAAACGATTAGTGCTTTTACACATTCGTTTGCATTGATTAGTCTTATTCCATAGAACTTATTGCTTTTAGGGAGTTAAATCTAATTGTGCTTTTACACTTTAGGTTGCTTTCTCAGAAGAATTCACATATGCATCTTTTAATGTGGTTGTGATGAAAACAGGAATTAGCGGGATATACTTGCGATCAAGGTATCCTAGGACTATTAGTAAATAAGAGATTAAAATACCAATTCTAATCATTGATGAAAATACATGTTTGTGAATGATACTATCCCGTGACCAATATCTTCTCTCTATTGATTATTCCAATTATTTGCTTTGCTTTATTTTATTTTTACTTTAGTATTTCGCTAAAACAACAAACATCCCCCCTTGGTTACCTTAGAAACTGAAAATCGCATAACAACAATTGCCTCTCTGTGGATACGAACTCTTCCTTACTTTGTACTTTATTCATATTTAGTGAGTAAGAAAGTGAAATTATTTTTGACGCTTACGACAGCGATCAAATTTTGGCGCCGCTGCCGGGGAGGCATACGACTTGTTATTAAGTTTTTAGTTTTTTTTTATAATTTCTGCTTTTATATTTGCTTTTCGGTTCTTGTCTTGTTTCTCACTTGTTTGCGAGAATTGTTTTCAGGTACCTAATCCCTGGCTTCTAAAGATTGGAATTATCCAAGGTGCGGGATAGCTACTCGAAGAGGCACAATACTCCAACCAAGTCAAGACACAACCGAAAATCAAGGGTTAGAAGTGGAAAAAGTGTTACAAATAGAAGGATAACAAGAGGTTCCAATCGTAGACGAACCACAAGTTGAAGAAGAAGAAGCAATGGGTGATGAAAATCGTTCATCGAAGGACTTGGCTTCTCATAGGCTTGATACACAAAGAGGTGTATTCAAACGAACTCTACTTTTGAGATAAAACCGGGTTGCTTAGAGAATTACCAAAATTCCATGGCATGGTGAATGAAGACCCAAACATGTAGTTGTGAAATCCCACAATACACCCCTCACTATATTTTGTTAAACTAATCCATTCAAAAGATAATAGAAGAACAATTATGAATGTCTATTAATAACTTTCTTGAATCTTTACACAGGAAAATGGGATTACACTTAAGAGCTTACAAATGTTTCTCTCTTTCTCTCTCCTAATGACTTACTCTCCAATCCAAAAAGACCTCTCCCCTACGACAGATCCATCCATCCCTTTATATAGGGTAGTACATAGTGAATGACAGCTAAGTCGTCCCCTTATTTTCGGAAATGTCTTGCGAAGTGTCGCAGGCGTACAAATACTCATACTCGCGACACTTCTTAACTCTCACCAGATTTCATATCTTCCTATCGTCATCCAGTGCGTCATTTATATTCAACCCTCTGCGACTGACTCGCGGTGTTGTTATCCGTTGTCTTCGCGAATTATTGCTGTGGCGATATTATGATCCTACATCTTGCCTCTTCTCATGTCTTCTCTGCGAAGGAGAGAATGTCATGAGAATCGATATTTTTAAACCGCCGCAACTCGTTTTTGTACTTATTTCGTTTCATCTTTCCATACGGACTTTATTATAGATGTCTATTCCTCCATTCTATTCGACACGTTTCTTTCATTCGTTTATTCTTGACCATTCACGTCCCTTCTCACATTAAATGTTCTCGTTTCCCCGAGGATGTTTCTCTCTATATATATTTTTCATATCTTTTCTTCTCCTCTTTCGTTTTCTCTCTGCAATTTTTCTTTTATCTTCTTCTTCCGCAAATTGCGCTTCTATTACTGCAAATCTTTGATCTCTTGTCATATCTTAATCTTCGACTCTTTATCCATTCCCATATTTGATAATGGCTTCACTTAGTCGTATGTACAAACCTCGCTTTATTGAGATCCAGAAAAAGTTGCAAGATGAAGGTTTCACTCTTTCTACTATTCCTAATCAAGGAGGTTCATCTATACTCACTGCCAAGCTTTTCTCTGATCATAAGTGTGATGATCACAAGATTATTGTTTCGCTAGGTCAACTTCTCGCGGGACTTCCCATTCCTTTGTATGATCCTGAGATGCCACTCTTTTATGAAATCCTTTCCCATCCGAACTTCTCGCGAGCTGTCTATCAACTATGCGGCGATTGTATTCGCCTAATGCTCGAGTTTGCCAGTCGTGGTGCTGGCAAAGGATCTCTATACCCTAACAGTGTCAGAAATCCCGAATATGTAAACTTAGAAATAATCCCTGAGAAATACACTGTGGAAAACTTCTTTGAAAATTATGAAGTAATAGGCATGAGAAATAAGAAATCTCATTTGGGCGCTCGATTGAAGAGAAAAGATAATATCCCTGAGGATAAATTACTTATGCAAGATATCGACTGGCATTCGGGTAAGAACAATATTCCTCGCCACTCTAAAGATGAGAGGTGGTGGGTTGTTCCTTTGCTCTTAAGTGGACCTTACATAGCAGGTTCGCATGTACTCCCTGCAAATCTCGCAGGCTATCATCCTTGGGAATTTAAGTGGCCCAAGAAGGCGAAAGAGGTATGTCTCCATAGTTTGCTTTTGCAATCCCTCTTTCCTCTTGTATTCATTGATTTTGTAAATTTTACAGATTGCCAAACTGAGGAAAAGTTACAAGGCAAATCCATTGGCAAGCACCTTGGCAATACTTCGATCGCTTACGGATGAAGTAAGAAATATTCTTTTGTATTACTTAACAATATTGTTGCCTCTATTTCTTATCTTCATTTGTATGCGAAGGTTGACGCTGAGGAAACGATAGCTGCGAAGGTTAAAGGCAAAGTTAAAGCCAATGCACGCAAGGATAAGTCTTCTGCTCCACCATCTAAGAAGCGAAAAACTCAGCCTTCCTCTCATCTTAGTTCTAGTTCCGAGTCTTCCGATGAAGATGATAGTGATAATGTTTTGGATTCAACTTTCCAAAATGAAGCTCAATCATCCAATTCTCCTATGGATCAGTTGTTCAGCATCTTCTCGGATTCTTTTCAAGGAATTGGAGATACTCACCTAACTTCTATATGCGAGACCCTCGCCACTGTATGCAATGCTACACTGCTGGATGGCAATGACTCCTTCAAAGGAGTTTCTAGATCCATATCCCCCAACTTCTTAAATGCACTTAATTCGCTGGTATGTTCGACTTCATATTTCCCTTCCAACTTCATTTTTTAATCTATATCTTAATATCCTTTTTTATCTTTCTTCGCAGGCTGGAAAAACTTCTTTTGTGGTTGCTTCAGATCTTGAGAGGAGGTATAACATTCAATTGAAGAAGAATACCCAATCTTGCACAAGGATCAAAGAATTAGAAGTTGAGTCTGCGGGATATCGCGAAAAGATCCAACAATTGGAGACTGATTTTTCTGCCGAGAAAGACAAAGTTACCACTCTCCAGAATGCTAATCAGCAGCTTTATGGTATAAAAAATTTTCTCCCTCTTATTATTTTATTTTATCGATTTCCCGTTGCTACCTAACTTATCACTTTCGCAGATGTATATAATCTCTCCGAAGAAGCTATTCTTCTCCATTCATTTCCTGAACCTATGGATAATGATACTCTTCTCGCTCATTTCAACAACTCCTTAAGTAGTTCGTCGAGCAGAATTAATACTCTTTCATTAAGTGAACTCCAAACCAAGTACCGCCTCTTAACAATTGAGCACAGATCTAGTTTAAGTATAGCCAACCAGTTTAAACAAATGTATCTCGAATCTCATGAGGAAATCAAAATTTTAAGGAAGAAAATTAGTGACCATATAGATGACAAAGATCGCATTGCTAATAATGGTGCCCAGGCATTAGCAACATTTCAAAAGTCCCTTCTTGAAGTGCAAATGGAGCGAGATGAATTGCTTCGCCAGAACTCTTTACTTACTGAGCGAGAAAACCAAATTCGTTCACTTCTTATTATAAATAATGACGATGAATTCGCTTGGGCCGCGAAAATCTTAGATAATGCCAGGAATAATTTAGGTGTTGATGTTAGTCTTCATACCGAGCATACTTCCTTGGTTAAAGATATAATATCCGATGTAGAAGGTTATTTATTATACCTTACTGTTTCTTACCTCTCGTAATATTTCTTTGTTGAGTTGTTAACTTATCGTTGTCTATTTGCGAGAGTCCGAAAAAGATTTCAAGCAAGGATTGAAGAACTTGAATCTGAGAAAGCACAGCTCGCCAAGAACCTCAACCTTCGCGAGAATAAATATTCCAAGCTGAAGAATCAATTCCAAACTACAGTGGCGAATTTTAATAATGATGCCGTTCGTTTTCGCAATGAAGCCATGGAGTATGTTTGTAAAGATCATAAAATCCCTCTTTCTTCATATCCTTGTCTTTCCGAAGAAGTTCACGAGAATTTGCCTGTCTCGGACATTTCGATAGTGAAGCCAGAAGAAGAAGAAGATTCTGACAGCGAGAATAATAGAACTGAAGGATCAAATAAAGGAGAAGGATCGCCAAAGAGATAATTCTTTTTGTTTCTTTCGCTGCCTGTAATATCTTGTACATTTCCGTATCTCTTTTTTGTAAACTTCTTGGGTTTATTGCCCATAAATTCAATCTTCACTCCCTTTTCTTGGCAGTTTTTTCCTTGTAATATAATTTGCTATCATTATTAGTGTATAACTTCTTTCATTGGAAGATGGATAACAATATTTCATCTTTTCCATCCCCATATTTGCCTCTGTTAGGCATCTTCAGATGAAAGAAAGAAATTTCTGAGATTCGCGCTTTCTTCTTCTGATCAGGCATGATATTTAAATTTATAATTGCGATGAAGTCGCAAGAACTTTTCATTAAAGAAGAGATTTTTGGTCTCGCCTTATCATTTGTGGTGGACTTCTAAGCTTGACCTTCCTAAGTAAAGGTCTTACTCTGCCACCCTTTATTGCGACAAGATCGCAGGACGTCTTTACACTTGCATGTAAAAACCCATTGACCTTGTCTTATCATTATTCAAGTATTTTGCCTCTGCAGGATATTTGGCTTGCGACAATATGACAGGCCTAAATTCTCTTGCGAAAGTAAAGCCCCATGACATTGTCGTCTTGCGACGAAATCGCAGGACGTCTTTACACTTTCATGTAAGGACCCATTGATCTCGTCTTACCCTCGCGTTAGTATTATTGCCTCTGCAGGATCATTGCACAAATATGACAAGCCTAAGTTTCCTTGCGAAAACAAAGCCTCGTGACATTTGCGTCTTTGGCACTTATCAGCTCCCTAATGGAGGGTGCCGCCCTTATCACCTCCCCGGTTGCCCCTTCAAGGAGGCGTACATCGGCCATACAAGGCTAGCTCCTCCCATCCGGTCTTAACAACAACCAGTTGTTTTCGCAGCCTCTTATCCCTTATACCTATAGAGTTTATGGTTACAAGGGTGCACCCTAAGTGGAGTTTTCTTCGGGCCGAGTGCAGCGTGCGCCAAGACTTGTCAAGAGTGGTAAGGAAGTTCCATGCTCCCCCGCACTCTTGACTCAACCGGGTACCTCGGCGCCTTGATCATACACTGACTCCTTGAAAGAGACCCTCGGTCTCCCAACCAGGGTATAACCTACATATATAGTTGGGAATCCAAGGTATCTCCTCCGGATAGGCTTTCATGGGCCCCAAATCTGCATGACCCAGGTTTCAGGGGCGGTGTAACCTTCCACCTGAGCCATGTTAAGAGATACCCCCTTATATGACGCACTTTAGGTCTTACATTTGCCTCTTACGAAATTTTGATTCGCGAACTAGGGTGTACGCCATAAAGGTTCGTCCCATTCATTTATTCATTTATTGTTGTTAAATCATTCAATCATTCATATTTAATTCTTTGTGTGATATTTAATTTGCGAAGACATCGCACAATGTTGTTCATTCATTTTTGCCTCGGATTCTTCTCTTTGTCGAAATTCTCATATATCATTTCTTCTTAGTTTTGCCTTTGATATTTCTTTGTCGATTACTTATCGCAGATCATTCAGCTTACTTTTTATGCCTTTTGTTCATTGCACTCTTTGCCTTAGTGTTATCCCCACCCTTGAAGGACTCCTTTCCATCATAACGTTCGCCTGCTTCCGTGCATTCCTCTGCGGCACTTCGCGATGTTTCTACAGCACTTCGTGATGAACTACAACCAATTATCTTTGCAGCATCGTAACATTCGCCTATTACCGCGACACTTCGCGATGCTTCTTCATTTCTTATTTCGATAGTATCCACCATCAGCTTCTCTTTTCTCTGTTCATCTTTGATATTTTGTTTCCAGTCTTTCCTTTTAGCATTTCTTTCTTCACAGCTCTCTACGTCAACCTCATAACATTTCTGCCCTTCCTTCCAATCTCCCTTTATAATGCCGATACCATTTGGATGGGGAAACTTTATACATTGATGGTATGTTGATGCTACTCCCAAGATTTCGTGTAGCCACGGTCGCCCAATTAATGCGTTATAAGGAGATTCCACGTCAACCACGAGAATAAAATGTTAGCCGATAATCCTTGTAAAGGTATCCTCATGTGAATCTCTCCTTTAGGTTTGTTCATTACATTCCGTTAAAACCATAAATTTTGTATGTTGAAGGAATCAAATTTTCATCCTCTCCACCCATAGTCTTATAAGTATGGTAAAATGAATATTCACCGAACTTCCAAGATCGATTAGGATTCTATTGATTGCCCAACAATTTTCTGCTTCGTCATCTTCTCCATCAACTGGTCTTGGATTAATGTCCAGTCGCACCACTAACGGGCTATCATGTGCTTCTCTTCCTTTCGGTATTTCGTCTGCAGAGAAAGAAATAGTTTTTAACTGCCAATCTTGCAATTGCGACTTTCTCGCCAGGTTCATCACCTCTTTGTTATGGAAATCTCTTGCATATACTCTACTAAGCACATTATCGTGAAAGTCTTCGATTGTACGATATGAATGAACGATAGAATTGCAAAATAGATTTTTGGCCTTTGTTCCCACTTCTATTACGAGTGCTTCTTTTCCCTTCTTTGAAACTGTTCTTTGTACTTCCGATGGTGATGTTGTTAGTACTTGCTTCCCTTTCTCTTCATTTTTTAGAAAATGAGCCAACTTCCCCTGATCAATCATTCGGAGAATGATTCTCTTTATGTTTTCGCAATCATTTGTTAGATGTCCATGAAAGCGATGGTAAGAACAATATTCATGACTTCGTCGCTTGGTGGTGGTTCACTCGCCCGCATTCCATGGTGGTGGTACGTCCTCCATTACAAGTATAGCTTCCCAAATTTTCTCAACACTAGCATTTAGTGGTGGCATTCTTATCTCTTCCCATACCACTCTACGATTTCTTGGCCTTCCATAGTTATTCTGCCTTTGTCCTCCATAAGTTTCTTGCATATGATCTAATCTCTAGAATTTTATTATTGTTGCCGCGGTTGTAGTAGTTCCTTTCTCTATCAAACTCCTCCTGATCTCGGCTTCCCATAGCTACTATTTTCTGTTGTCCATCATCAACTCCGTTTTCCGGTTGCCCTTGCGAAGTGGTCGCCACTGAGTTTAAAAATTTTGGTAATAAACTTGCATTCGCAGCGTTTGAATTTGTATTCGCAATCGGGTATGATTCCATTTCATTTTGTCTTTCTTCCAAAGCAATGTATTCTTCTTGAAGTTCTCGCGGCTATTTCACCATCGTAATCGTATTTTTAATTTCGAATATTTGGATGTATAGCAAACTTGTTGCGAACAGAGCATTTACAAATGATAAAATGAGATATCTTTCCTCTACCCTTCCGGCCATTTCACTGCACATCGTTCTCCATCTCATTGTCAGATGTCTTAAACTCTCGCCAACTCTTTGTTTCAATCCGAATACATCCTCAATTCCCTGGTCGCATGGAATTGTTACTTATATAAGCTCCCAAGAAAATAGTTTGTAAATGGTTGAATGATGAGATTGTGTTTCTTGGTAATCCTTCAAACCATTTTAGTGCTTCTCCAATTAAGCTTGATGCGAAGTATTTGCACAATATGGCATCATGATTTTCCCATTGTAACATACATCTCATATAAGCCTTGATGTGTTGTACAGCACAGGTTGTTCCATCGAAAATGTTGGTTAATGCAGGAAGATTGGATTTAGGTGGTATTCCTCCCATTTGTACTTCTATTGTGAAAGGAGTCTTCGCAGCCTTCGCGATGGCTTCATCCAATTTGTCTTCTTCCTCCTTCCTTCTTATTGTTTAACAATTTTCTCATTTCTCGCTAGTTCTTTCAAGATTTGCTCATTTTCCTCGGGATTTGATTTCTTTGGTCTTTTAACTCGCCTCTCGCCGCCTTCGTTCATGCCTGTTTTGACCTTCTTGTTCATTATTTTCTTCTCTCCTTTCTCTGCGACTTTCTCCTTCATCTCTTTCGTCAATTCACACACCATTATATCTATTGTTCTCTCTCCTGGGTTCTCTATCAACTCTCCTCCGCATCCTTTCGTATTCTCCATTGGTATTTCTATTGACACGATCTTGTGCTCGCATTCTCTCTCGGTTGTCGTGATTATTTTGCCGGATTGCTTCTTCCAATTCTTGGTTTTCCACTTCTGCTCTCACTCTCTCTCTCTCTCGCGGGCTAAGCGTGCTTGTTCAGCATAATGTTTCTCAATGTCGTCCACAATCTCTTTTTGCCTTCGCAATGCTTCTCTTCCATGCAGTATTGCTCTTCCTTCAAATATTTTGGATCATTTGGCCCCGAAATCGCCTAGTTCCCCGATTTTCTTCATTCTGCTCATCTTGGAAATTCTCGGGATGGGGAATATAACGATCATCTACGTCCTCTCTTCTTTCATGATGTTCTGAGCTGAGATTTTGTGCTTCCCGTTGGTTTTCTACCTCCATAATTTCTATTGGTAAAGCTCTTCTTCTTTCTTCCCTAGTCGATCTTGAACTCGATCTCGCAGTGCTTCTCGATCTTCTATTTTGCAATCTTATGTTTTCCATTCTTAATTCATGATTTTGTCTTGTCAAGTTTGCTCGTTCCTCTGCCTCTAGTCGCCTCTCTTCATGTATCGTTTGTCTCAATGTTTCCAATGCTGTGAGTTCTTCATTTCCTAGATTCATTTCTCCATTCATTATTTGATCTTCTTCTCCTTGTCCATTGTTTACCAATTGTTGCTCTTCTTCCCTTTCATCCTCAGAATCCGTCCTCCAAGTGTGCACACTTACTCTATCGTAATCCACAGTTTCATTTGCTACCGGTGGAATTAAAGCTTGGACATGATTCTCTTCCATCATTCCTCATATTCATCCTTGACGATTCTCCTCTTTCAATTCTCCTTTCTCCAACAAGTCTTCCACTTCTTCTCACAAGGTTGTTCAAGTACATTTCTTCTTCTAGCCATTTCTCTTTTAGTAAATTCTTTGAAAATTATCTCAAATTTCTTTCTTATCAATTCTCTTCTTTTAATGTTGTTCAAACCTGTTTCTAGCGCCAATATGTAGTTGCAGAAATCCCACAATACACCCCTCACTATATTTTGTTTAAACTAATCCATTCAAAAGATAATAGAAGAACAATTATGAATATTTATTAATAATTTTCTTGAATCTTTACACAGGAAAATGGGATTACACTTAAGATCTTACAAATGTTTTCTCTCTTTCTCTCTCCTAATGACTTACTCTCCAATCCAAAAAGACCCTCCCCTAAGAGGTATCCATCCATCCCTTTATATAGGGTATACATAGTGAATGACAAACTAAGGTCCCCTTATTTTCAAATGTCTTGCGAAGTGTCGCAGCGTACAAATACTCATACTCGTGACACTTCTTAACTCTCGCAGATTTCATATCTTCCTATCGTCATCCAAAGGGTCATTTACATTCAACCCTCTGCGACTGACTCGCGGTGTTGTTATCCGTTGTCTTCGCGAATTATTGCTGTGGCGATATTATGATCCTACAGATAGTGCTAAGGATTGGTTGTACATTTACCTCCTTGTCACGACATGGAATCTTGAAGAAAATCTTTTGGAGAGATATTTTCCCCGCATCAAAGGCTACCAAATTCGAAAGGAGATTTGTGGGATGAAGCCATGCGGGAGAATCATTATATGAATGTTGGGAAGGGATAAGAGATTGGTGGCAAGCTGACTCAAACAACTGGTTGTTGATAATCCGGATTCTATGAAGGAGCTCCAATCAAGCCTTAGGAATCTTATTGACGCTCGGTGGTACGCACTCCTATGTATGGCAAGCTAGAGAGTTGATTGAAAACATGGCGCACCCTCCCAAAAGTTTTTGAGGTGGGTTCGGATGTGCTTCTAAGAAGAGTGAATAAAGTGAGCGAGGACCGTCAACAAATGGGTAACATGGGAAATGATAAGTAGGCCAATAACAACAACAACAGTTCGCAAAGGCAACCGATAACAACATTGCGAGTAAATCGCAGAAGATTAATATGAATGACGCACTGGATGACGATAGGAAGATATGAAATCTGGAGAAAGTTAAGAAGTGTCGCGAATACGAATACTTGTACGCCTGCGACACTTCGCGAGACATTCCTGAAAATAAAGGATGACTTAGTTGTCATTCACTATGTATTACCCTATATAAAGGGATGAGTGAATCTGTCGTGAGGAGAGGTTCCTTTGGAATGAAAAAGCAAGTCATTAGGAGAGAGAAACAGAGAGAATGTTTGTAAGATCTTAAGTGTAATTTCATCTTCCGGTGTAAACATTTCAAGAAAATTATTAATAAACATTCATAATTGTTCATCTATTATCTTTTGAGTGGATTAGTTATACAAAATATAGTGAGGGGTGTATTGTGGGATTTCGCAACTACATATTGGCGCTAGAAACAGTGGACTGAAGAAAGGAAGAAGGCAATCGGAATCATTCAAATCAAGAAAATGAAAGAAAAAGAAAATGTTAAATTAGATGAGACAAAGGAGAAAGATATGGAGTACAGTTCGGACACAAAGACAATGATTGATGAGTTTCATGAAAATATCAAAGGAAGAATACACAAGCGGGATTTTGAAGGAAAGAAAATCACAGATAGAGAGGTGACATTGCCTTTAGAAGAATGGGAAAAGCAAAGGATAACATTCACACGGCTTCAGAAATATCTAAAGAAAATTTGAATCACACATCTCCACTGGTAATCACAATAAACGCGTGCAAAGGAGAAGAATTAGTAAAGGCAACGCCAACATGGACAGTAAATAGAACTTTAATCGATACAGGAAGCTTGGTGAATATCATGTTTTATCATGCTTACAAGAAAATGGGATATAAAGATAAAGAAATGATTCCCACGGCCTACAACATCCATGGTTTTGGTAAATCCATAACAAAGGTTAAAGGAGAAATAAAAATACGAATTCTGTTGGGAGACATCGAGACACGAGTAACCTTGTGTGTAGTAGATATGGAATCGCCATACAACGTATTGCTAGGGAGACCATGGGTACATGCAATAAAAGCAGTAGCATCAACATTTCATCAATGTATCAAATTTCCCACACCAACTGGAATCGGCGAGATTAGAGGAGATGTGGATAAAGGAAGAATATGTTATCAAATTGAAATAAAATATCATGAAGAGCAAGCAAAGAAGCGAAAGTCTCGCAGAAAAATTGGCGAAAGCAGCTAAAAAAGAAGAAGAATTTAGAGTTTACATGATAAGAGCAAAGGAAGGAAAAGGGATACCTAGCGAGATTTCGGGAGAAGAAAATGAACTCGCGAAAGAGTTGAAAGGACCAACCCCTATGGGAGAATCGCAAGCTAGTTACGTCGCGGCAGAGCAAACGAAAGAAGTGAATGTCGGAACTAATGAAGAGCCCAAAATGTTGAAGATTGGGACTAGTATGGAAGCGAATGAGGAAAAAGGATCTGAGAGTTGTTGCGAGACTATAAGGATATCTTCGCGTGGAACATGGATGATATGCCTGGTATAGATCCATCGATAGCTTGTCACAAACCGGAAATAGATAAAAGGGTGAAGCCGTTCAAGCGTAGAATTAGAAAAATCGCAATAGCTTATCACCCCCAAATAGAAGAAGAATTGCGTAAAATGCTAGATGCAGGAATCATCAAAGCCAAGAAAGTATCCCGAATGGATAGCAAATATGGTTATAGTCCCAAAGAAGAAAAAGGGGATAAGAATTTGCATAGATTTCTTGATTTAAACAAAGCTTGTCCTAAAGATAGTTTTCCATTGCCGATATCCCACAACTAGTAGAATCAGCAGCAGGAAATGAAAGAATATCATCTCTGGACGGGTATAAAGGTTACAAATTATTCCTCTCGCCGAGGAAGACCAAGAGCATACTGCTTTTTTCGCTCCAAGAGGGTTATATTGTTATACAAAAATGCCGTTTGGTTTACGAAATGCTGGAGCAACATACCAAAGAATGGTAGAAGAAGTGTTCGCAGAATGGATACATAAAACACTGGAGGTATACGTAGATGATATGCTCGTAAAAAGTAAGAAAGCAGAAAACCATGTACAAGATCTGAGAGAAATCTTTGAACAGATGAGGTGATTCAACATCAAAGTAAATGGGAAAAATGTACCTTCGGAGTGGCATCGGGAAAATTTTTGGGTTATATAGTATCAAAGGAAGGAATACAAGTCGACCCAGAGAAAGTGGGTTCGCGATATGCCAACACTGCGACAATAAAGGATGTTCAAAAGCTAAATGGATTATTAGCATCACTAGGAAGATCCATTTCGCGGTCATCCGATAAGTGTAAACATTTTTTCAAAGATCCCGAAAAAGGATCGAAGTTTAAATGGACAGACGAATGTGAAAAGGCTTTACAAGGAATTAAAGAACATCTAATGGAAGTATCCATTATGCAAAAAGCAGAGCTGTGAGAGAGGAATTGTTGGTATATCTTGCGACAACGTCGCACGCGTTAAGCGCAGATATTGCTACGAATAGACGCTCGGAGTAGAAAAACCGATTTACTATATCAGTAAGACTTTTAATGCCGCAGAAAGGAATTATTCGAAGATTGAAAAACTAATCCTGGCGTTAGTCTATGCAACATTTAAGCTTCGCATATATTTTCAAGCACATACTGTCAGGGTGGTAACAAAAGTACCAATCGAATCAGTAATGAAAAATTCAAAAAGATCGGGAAGAGTTGAAAGGTGGAATGCCCAAATAAGCCATTATAAACTCAAATATGAAATATTATCCTCAACCAAGTCTGGAGGTAGTCGCAGACTTTTTGGCGAAATTTCCTTTGGAAGAAGATGAAGCGATGGATGAAATGATGGATGTAGAAGAAGAGCATGGAGACCCAAATGATTTGTTAACTGAACCGAGATAGGTGGGAAATATTGGTAGACGGATCATCAAATGGAGAAGGTAATGGAGTGGGAATTGTTGTGATTTCGCCAGAAGGCAATAAATTAGCTTTCTCTTTTAGATTGGAGTTTGAATCCACCAATAATGAAACGGAGTATGAAGCTATAATACATGCTGCGATTCGCAATAGAAATGAAGTTAGAAAATGTGAGGATTACCAAAGTTGATTCGCAATTAGAATTCGCCAGATAATGAGAAATACGCTACAAATGAGCCATCTTTGCAAAAGTACATAAAGCTTGTCGAAGAATTGACAAAGCCACAGATACCAAAAATGAGGTGGAGGCATATATCAAGGAGAAATAACAGACTCATGCAGATGCTTTTGCCTTTATATCAAGTATGATGACAGACCCCACTTGCGAGGAATATCAAAATACAAACACTTTTGGCACCATCAATCAATAAAGAAGAAGAACAAGAAGCGGATGCAATGTTAGTAGAAGACATACCACAATGTCGCGATAAAGATGGAGAACGTAACTTCACGCTTACTCGATGAAAGGGGAGGTACCAAGAAATAGATTAGAAGCACACAAATTGAAAAGCCGTGCAACGAATTATGAATTAAGAGATGGTGTACTTTATCGACGATCTTTTGATGGACCTTCACTTCGATGCTTAACAAGGGAAGAGGGAGAAATCATATTGAAGATGTTGCATAGTGGAGATGCCGGAAATCATAGCGGTGGAAGATCTCTAGCATATAAAGCAAAAATGCAAGGATATTACTGGCCATATATGCATGAAGACGCGAGAGCAATGTCAAGGCGCTGCGAAGATTGTCAAAGACATGGGAAGAAAATACATGCACCTGGGGCACCATTAAATTCTTCAACAAGTGTGTGGCCTTTTGGAAAGTGGGGTCTAGATATTGTGGGACCTTTTTTACCAGGAACAGGGCAGAGAAGATACCTAATTGTCGCAACGGATTATTTCACCAAATGGGCAGAAGTGAAAGCGGTACAACACATTCGCGACAAAGACGTTTTTACTTTCATATTCGAGAACATTATATGCAGATTTGGGATCCCCGCACAGTTGGTATCTGATAATGGGAAACAATTTGAAGGTCAAAACATAGAGTTGTTACTTAATGCATTTCAAATAAAATGTGGGAAATCGACTCCACTATATCCGCAAGCTAACGGTCAAAGGAGGCAACAAATAAAACAATCGCGGATATATTGAAGAAGAAGTTAGAAGGACATAATAGAGGATGGTGCGAACAAGTACCCATTGCAGTATGGGCATACAATACAACCAGAAGAGAAGCTACTGGAATGTCACCTTTTTGCTTAACATATGGAGTTGAAGCTGTGCTCCCAACAGAAGTTATGATCCCAACAACTAAGAAAGAAGTTTGGGAGAAAAATCTTAGAGCAGGTAACATTCTAATCAAGTTGGACGAATTAGAAGAGAAAAGGGAGAAGGCGTTACGACACATGGAGAATTATCAACGAAGACTGGCCAGAGAATATAACAAGCGTGTGAAGATACGTGAATTTCAACAGGAGACTTGGTCTGCGAGAGACACCAATATATCAGCGAGAAAATGGAGGCAAGTTGGCGAGAAAATGGGATGGACCTTATATTATCAAAGAAGTAGTTGGTACAGGGGCTTATAGATTGATGGATCCCGAAGGAAAAGATATGGGACAAAGATTAGGCGAAGCCGTGGAACAAAGTTATATCTAAAGAAATACTACCCGTAAAATGGGTTAGATGAAGTACTTTAATGCAAGATATTTGCAAAATTCAATAAAATACAGACCAAGATATCAGCGAATGTCTCATGAGTAGTAATGGCAAGAAATAACGAATGAATGAATGAATGAATGAATGGGACGAACCTTTATGGCGTACACCCTAGTTCGTGAATTATACTTCAGTAAGAGGCAAATGTAAGACCTAAAGTGCGTCATATAAGGGGGAATCTCTTAACATGGCCCAGGGAAAAGGTTACACCGCCCCTGGAACCTGGGTTATGTAGATTTGGGGCCCATGAAAGCCTATCCGGAAGAGATACCTTGGATTCCCAACTATATATGTAGGTTATACCCTGGTTGGGCGACCGAGGGTCTCTTTCAAGGAGTCGGGCCGTATGATCAAGGCGCCGAGGTACACGGTTGAGTCAAGAGTGCGGGGAGCATGGAACTTCCTTACCACTCTTGACAAGTCTTGGCGCATGTTGCACTCGGCCCAAAGAAAACTCCACTTAGGGTGCAGCCTTGTAACCATAAACTCTATAGGTATAATGGATAAGAGGTCGCGAAAACAACCGGTTGTTGTTAAGACCGGATGGGAGGAGCTAGCCTTGTATGGCCGATGTACGCCTCCTTGAAGGGGCAACCAGGGAGATGATAAGGCGGCACCCTCCATTAGGGAGCCGATAAGTGCCAAAGACGCAAATGTCATGAGGCTTTGTTTTTGCAAGGAAACTTAGGCTTGTCATATTTGTGCAATGATCCTGCAGAGGCAATAATACTAACGCGAGGGTAAGACGAGATCAATGGGTCCTTACATGAAAGTGTAAAGACGTCCCGCGATTTCGTCGCAAGACGACAATGTCATGGGGCTTTATTTTCGCAAGAAAGTTTAGGCCTGTCATATTGTCGCAAACAAAATATCCCGCAGAGGCAAAAATACTTGAAAAATGATAAGACAAGGTCAATGGGTTTTTACATGCAAGTGTAAAGACGTCCCGCGACCTTGTCGCAATAAAGGGTGGCAGTAGTAAGACCTTTAATTAGGAAGGTCAAACTTAGAAGACCATCAAAAATGATAAGGCAAGGTCAATGGGTCATTACATGAAAATGTAAAGGCGGCCTGCGATCTTGTCGCAATAAGAAGAAATAAAGTGAAATTCCTAATTGGGATGGTTTTACTTAATAAAAGATTCAGTAAGCGAACATGCTCGCAAGATTATGTTCAAACATCTTAAATAAGAGAAAAAGGAGAAAATAAGGGGATTACTCGATCAAAGATTTAATCCTTACAAACAAAAAGAAGTTTTGACAAATTACAAAGAAAGTTTAATTCTCTACATCAATATTATCAACCACAGAGGATGGTAGAGATCTTTCACCGCCTTTATCGCCTTCACCTTCACCGGTTGGTGGATTTTCATCGAAATGTTTTCAAGACCTTCATTTTCGCCACCGGTGGATTTTCATAAGAAATTTTTTCAGTCGGATCTTGTTGACAACTTCAGTATTAGCGATATCTTCGCAGCTTTCATAGTCATAATCACTGTCAGGAGAATTAGGGACTTCATTATCACTTACTTCCAAAGGATCAACATGAATAGGATCAAGGGACTTAGACAATAAAATCTCATTCACAAGGACTTGACTTTGAGGGGAATTGACGAAGCAACGCCTTTTGACGATTTTTACTATCTATGTCTTTCAGAAGACATATAATCAAATCTTCGTTTCTCGCACTGGTCCACGAGAACGAGCAAGAGAGGCGGCGAGTAACCCATTTTCTTTGCGAATCTTAGAGTAACTGATCCGAGGGTGGAGATAACAGAACGAAGCTTTTTTCGTAGTCCGCATAACAAGTGCACAAGATTAAAGAAAACTTTTACAAAGTATTTTTGGAATTTTCGGATAATTTAAGATTTTTGGAACAAATTAATGAATTAAGATAGTCAAATAATATGACTACCTTCCTTCGAGAAGTAAGATGTTGAATTAAAGCCGCAAAATTATTGCCCAAACAGAGTCCATGGCATCATCAAATGTATCTCCAACTAGGCCTTTCAATCGAGCTCGCAAGCTTTTTTCATTCGACACAAGTATGGAATTCTCGGTCACAAGGGTAGAGTTAGATTTTTCTAATTTGGAACATTGATCCTTGAATTGGTTTGCTTTTAGACTCAAGGTTATTCTACCCTGAATAAGTTTATTCTCTCTCAGAATTTCTTCAAGTTGGTTTCTCAAAGTGTGAATAGATTGTTCTTGTTCTTCACGTAATTTTTGACAAGCATCATATTGTTGCGAATAAGTCGCGACTTTGTTTAACAGAGATCGCTTCTCCTGAGAAAGGGTCCCATTCTCATCTGATAAAGTTTGCAACTCCAAATTAGCCTTAGTTAAAGAGTAAGAAAGGCGAGATAAGTCTTTACTTAATGAGTCTTGCTGCTGAAGTAAATCAAAGTTTTCTTTAGACAAATTATCTATTTGATCAACAAAGATATGTATGAAGATTATTCAAGAAGTTATATTGCTCCATCCAAGCATCTCTTTCAACTCGAACTTCTTCAACAATTGATTCCAACCGATATATCTCCATTATTCGTTTCGATTTAAAGCTTGAAGGGCGAACAAGAATTTAAGTTGAAAAAAAACAAAAAAAAAAAAAAAAAAAAAAAAAAAAAAAAAAGCTTAAGGGGAAAGAGTTTACCTTTTAACTCTTCATTCTTCTTGCGAAGAATATCACGATCTAGTGAGAGGTTGTGAAATTTTTGATTTTCAAGATAGAGATTATTGCATCTAGCAGGTCATAGCTTGAAGATCACTTTTCAAAGACATTAATCTCTTGAACTAAGGATGCTTGCGAGATCCTATCGTAACCGAGATGTTTACTTAAAATCTCGCAGACATCGGGACTTGACAGATCGACAGAAGTCTTTTTGGCATCATTCACAAGGTCCGAGAGAACTTTGAAAGCCACATCTATTCCTTCCAAATTTTCTCGAAGAAGAGGGATTTGCTCGGGTAAAGAAGGAAGAGACGAATCATTCTTCGCCAAAGGAACATCGTGAGAAGAGGAGATTTCAGGAAAGGTAGTGATTGGAGGAATGACAGGGACATTGATGGTAGGAGAAGGAGTAAGTTCATTTGTAGTAGGACTATTATGAGGAACTTGATCTATGAGGAGTTGAGACATAGGAATATTGTCATTTGCGACAAGATTATCCTGCGATGATTTCGCAATGGAGAAGAAGGTGTAAATGAGGGAAAAGGAACATCATGAGTAACAGGTTTAGAGTGGCGAGATCTTTTGGGAGTTTTGTCAATAGTTTTGTCATCCTGTGAATGGTAAATTAAGTAAGAGACAGAGGCAATGATATTGTTATTAAAAAGTAAATGCTTCTTAAAATACCTTATCACTCGAGACTTTCTTTTAGAAATGGTATGTTTTGCTTGCGAAGAGGACTTTGGTTGTAGGGTGGATTCTTGTTGAGAAGCGGGTTTCGATTTTGTGAATCCAAAGAAAGAAGGGGTTCTTCACGGTGAACTTGGTGCCGGGTTTGTTCTTGCTAAAACAAAAATGGCAGAAAAAGATTAAAAGGAATAAGATAATCTCAACAAGAGAAACTAATCACAAAATCAATCAATCATAGAATCAATCGAGTTTGGAAAGGTTAACAAACCTGGATGCCATGGAAGTAATAGAAAATAAGAAATAGCAGAAGAATGATGAAGACGATGGTGAAGAAGAATAACAAAAAAACAAGCGATGGGCAGACGATGAAGGAGATGAAATAGAAGGAAAGAAGTGTTCTTCACAAAAGACCCTCCTATAAATAGGCAAGAAAATGTTATGACCGGATAACATTAAATGTACCGGTAAAAAGGATGGTTTTAAACACATGTAAACGGTCATTCCAAGATTCACGGAGCTATGCTGAAGAAGATTTTTAATGGAAAACGAACGGTTGCGACAGTTCAAGAGGCATAAGTTCTCACGATTCTCTTAAATACGGAAAGAGGAGACATAAGGAGAGGCGAGAAGATGTAGTATTCGGTATCACACAACATATTTTCTTATCATATGAGATTCAATTATTTTCCTAACTCGCGAGAAGAGATTGCAAGATCCATTATTTTCCATAACCCATGAGGCAAGGAATGATATTTCATACATACTTATAAAAACTTCGAACTTCGCCAAAGAATAGAGGCAAGTACGTACTTTTCAAGTCCAAAGTATTCTTTCGCTCGTTCCTTCATCAATAAAAATCAAAGACTATTACAACAATGTATTTTTTTCTTAAAGATCGCTCTTCAAGCAATATTCAAGAAAAAAGAGGCAAGATGTAGGATCAGAATATCGCGACAACAACACTTCGCGAAGACAATGGATAACAACATTGCGAGTGAGTCGCAGAGGGTTAAATATGAATGACACACTGAATGACGATAGGAAGATATAAAATCTGGCGAAAGTTAAGAAGTATCGCGAGTATGAATATTTGTACGTCTGCGACACTTCGCGAGACATTCCCGAAAATAAAGGACAGCTTAGCTGTCATTCACTATGTATTACCCTATATAAAGGGATGAGTGAATCTGTTGTAAGGGGGTTCTTTTTGAATGGGCAAGCAAGTCATTAAGAGAGAGAAACAGAGAGAATGTTTGTAAGTTCTTAAGTGTAATTTCATTTTCCGGTGTAAACATTTCAAGAAAATTATTAATAAACATTCATAATTGTTCATCTATTATCTTTTGAATGGATTAGTTATACAAAATATAGTGAGGGGTGTATTGTGGGATTTCGCAACTACGGATGCAACAAGTTGTAGCCGCAGATTATACCAAGTTCTACTCGATGTTATGAAGATGAGCAAGCTAATGCGGTCTTTCCAAATCAACAAAGACGGTATGATCCCTACTCTAACACTTACAATCATGGATGGAGAGATCACCCCAATTTTAGATATTCCAACAAGCAAGGAGCGGTTCAACAACCTACCTTCAACTCTTCAAGTGGATTTCAACCTCAACAACAATAATTCCAGCCGAGACAACAATTTCAGCAACCACAAGCACAATAATCAATGCAAAATCAAGGTTCAGATATTGATTCAAAGCTTCAAACAATGATGCAAGGCATTTCTACCATGTTCAAAGAGGGTCAATAGGAAACTAAGAGTGCTATCAAGGAGTTGCAGACACAAATGGGCTCCATGGCTGTTGAGTTGAACCAATTGAAGGCACAAAATAGTGGGAAACTCCCTTCTCAACCTATTAACCTAAAATAGGGTGTCAACGCTATTACGTTGAGGAGTGGTACACAACTTGTGCAACCCGAAGTTACTGATTCGGGCAAGGTGGAAACACCCAAGGAACCTGTTTTGGAGGAGAATAATGAGGATTCTCCCCAAACTTCTGAGGTACCTATTCCTAACTCTAAAACTCCGGTTTCTATTTACGTTCCTCCTTTACCTTTTCCTCGCAGATTTGCAAGTTCTAAGAAGGCGTAACTCGAAAAGGAGATTTTAGACGTTCTAAAGAAGATCCATGTGAACATACCACTCATTGATGCTATTAAGCAAGTACCGAAGTATGCAAAGGTGTTGAAGGACTTGTGTACCAACAAACAAAGGCTCAAAGGTAATGAAGTGCTTAGTGTGGGGGAGAATGCTTCGGCAATCTTGCAACACAAACTCCCACTTAAGTGCAAGGATCCCGGTAGTTTTGACATTCCCGTCACAATTGGTAACACTATATTTAACAAAGCTATGTTGGATTTAGGTGCATCCGTTAATGTTATGCCTGCGTCTATGTATAATTCACTTGATCTTGGTCCTCTTAAAAAGGCTGAAATTGTATTGCAATTAGCCGATCGCTCTAATGTCTACCCAATGGGTATTGTTGAGGATGTTCTTGTGCAGTTAATCAACTTGTATTTCCAACTGACTTTTGTGTGTTAGAGATGAATGAAGGTTCACCGGACTCGTCTCTTCCATTGCTACTTGGGCGTCCCTTCATGAAAACAAATGAAAACCATAATTGATGTGGACAAGGGAACGTTAACCATGAAGTTTGATGGAGAAACAATACGTTTCAACATTTTCGAGACGATGAGATATCCTAGTGATGACCACTCTTGTTTCTCCATTGATGTTATGGATACATTGGCACAACAAATGTTTGAATTAAACGGTGATGATGCTTTGGAAACCGTGTTAACTACATCCATGGATAATGGTGTAGAGTGTGGTAATGAAGTCAAGGAAGCCCTTGGTGATCTTAATTCACTACAAGGATGCCCGAAAACTCATAATATCTCTTTTATTTTTCTACCATGCAGTGATGAAAAGCTTGTACCTTCAATTGTTAAATCTCCAATTTTAGAATTGAAACCTCTTTCCCGATCACCTAAAGTACTTGTACTTGGGTGATAATGAAGAGTTTCGTGATTGTTTCTAATGAGCTTAGTGATTTACAGGAGCAAAAACTTCTAAGGGTGCTAAGGAAGTACAAGACGGCCATAGGATGGACAATTGCCGATATCAAGGGTATAAGCCTTCTTTGTTTGTATGCACAAAATTCGTTTGGAGGATGATGCAAAGCCTATAAGGGAAGCGCAACGTCGTTTGAACCCTCCCATGATGGAAGTTGTGAAAAGGAGATACTCAAGCTTTTGAAGTGGGTGTTATCTACCCCATATCCGATAGCAAGTGGGTAAGCCAGGTACAAGTAGTACCAAAGAAATCGGAGTGTGACAAAGTGGTGGAGAATGATAAGAATGAACTTGTCCCAACTCGTATGCAAACCGGTTGGAGGGTTTGTATTGATTAAGGTGAAATTGAATGCCACTACTAGAAAAGATCATTTTCCATTGCCTTTTATTGATCAAATGCTTGAACGTTTAGTTTGGACACTCTTACTATTTCTTCCTTGATGGATATTCGGGTTATAATCGATTGTGATAGCGCGGGAGGACCAAGAGAAAACCACTTTCACTTGTCCTTTCGGTACTTTTGCTTATAGAATGATTCCTTTTGGCTTATGCAATGCTCCAGCTACCTTTCAAAGGTGTATGGTAAGTATCTTTTCGGAATATGTTGAAAACATAATCGAAGTGTTCATGGATGACTTTAGTGTCTTTGGTGATTCATTTGACCTTTGCTTGAACAATTTGTCTCTAATCCTTGAACGATGTGTTGAAACAAATCTTGTCTTTGAATTGGGAGAAGTGCCATTTCATGGTAACTCATGGCATAGTTTTTGGCCATATAATATCTTTTAAAGGCTTGGAAGTCGATAAATCTAAGATAGACCTTATTCGTGCTCTAACCCCTCCCACTACGGTGAGGGAGATACGCTCTTTTCTTGGTCATGCAGGTTTCTACCGTAGATTCATTAAGGACTTTTCCAAGATAGCATCACCACTTTGTAACTTATTGCAAAAAGATGTGGTTTTTAATTTTGATGAAAAATGTATGGCGGCATTCAATTGTTTGAAAGAGCTTTTGATTTCATCCCCTATCATTAAACCACCGGATTGGAGCAAACCTTTTGAGCTCATGTGTGATGCAAGTGACTATGCGGTTGGTGTGGTGCTTGGGCAACGTGTGGGGAAGCTTCCTCATGCTATTTATTATGCTTCTAGAACGTTAAATGAGGCCCAACAAAACTACACAACCACTGAAAAAGAGTTATTAGCCATTGTTTTTGCTTTAGAAAAGTTTCGCTCTTATCTAATTGGTACAAAAGTTGTTGTCTTTTCTGATCATGCAGCGCTTAAGTACTTGCTTACAAATAAAGAGGCGAAACCGAGGCTCATACGATGGATTTTACTCTTGCAAGAGTTTGATATTGAAATCAAAGACAAGAAAGGAATTGAGAAAACCGTTGCGGATCACTTGAGACAACTTGCTGTAGATAAGGAGACTATCCCATTGCGTGAAAGTTTCCCGGATGAGCAACTATTCTCAATTACCTTTGGAGAACCATGGTATGCCGATATTGTCAATTACTTAGTTTCTAAACAAATCCCAAAGAACTTGTCTCGTCTGAGAGGGACAAACTTAAGAAGTTAGGAACCAATACATATGGGATGATCCATACTTATGGAAACATGGTAGTGACCAAGTAATGAAGGTGCGTTCGAATCTGAATTTAATTCTATCTTGTCTTTTTGTCACTCCTATGCTTGCGGAGGACATTTTGGGAGTAAGAGAACCGCTCACAAGGTACTTGAAAGTGGTTTCTATTGGCCAACTTTTTTAAGGATGCACATATATTTTGTACAACTTGTGATAGGTGCCAAAGAACCGGCAATCTAGGTGCCGAAATCAAATGCCACAAACTTTTATCCAATTTATTGAAGTTTTTTGATGTATGGGTATTGATTTTATGGGGCCTTTTGTCAACTCCCATGGGAATTTTTATATCTTACTTGCTGTTGATTATGTCTCGAAATGGGTGGAAGCTAAGGCCACCCCAACTAATGATTCTAAAGTGGTTTCAGATTTTGTGCAAGCTAATATTTTTGCAAGGTTTGGAATTCCAAGAGCCATAATTAGCGATGGGGGTTCTCACTTCAAAAACAGGATTTTACAAAGCTTGTTGTGAAGTACAATGTGTCGCACAAGATTGCAACACCTTATCATCCCCAAACAAATGGACAAGCCGAGGTGTCTAATCGGGGAGGTGAAATCCATTCTAGATAAGACGGTGAATCCAACAGGGAAAGATTGGAGCATGCGACTTAATGATGCTTTGTGGGATTATAGAACCGCATACAAGACACCTATAGGGATGTCTCCCTTTAGGCTTGTGTATGGTAAACCTTGTCATTTACCCGTTGAAATTGAGCATAAGGCGTTTTGGGCTATTAAACAATGCAACATGGAGATGGATGGGGCTGGAAAGCAAAGGAAGTTACAACTCCAAGAGCTAGAGGAGCTTCGTAATGATGCATTTGAAAGTTCACGCATTTATAAGGAAAAGACGAAATCATTTCATGATAACATGATTTCTAGAAAACAATTTTGCATTAGGCAAAAAGTGCTTTTGTTTAATTCTCGCTTGCATTTATTTCCGGGTAAATTAAGGTCACGATGGATTGGACCTTTTATTGTTACTAATGTGTTTTCTCATGGTGCAGTGGAAATTCGTAGCATAGATACAGGGAAAGAACTTAAAGTTAATGGGCACTAGGTTGAAACCATATTATGAGAATTTCACTTCCGAAGTGGTGGAAGGAGTTAACTTTGTGGATGTACTCCTCTCGGAGGAGTCATAGAAAGCAAGGAGATAGTCGGGTGATGACTTTAAACCAAGCGCTAAATGAGAGGCAACCCATCGGATGAGTATTTCTTGTCTTGTATTTATTTCTTGTTTTGTTTTTAGTTTTTCTTGTCTTGTTTTTATTTTTTCTGATTTTTGTTCGAATTTCCTACCTTGACTTACTTTGGACGATTCAATTTACATTGAGGACAATGTAAAGTTTAAGTGTGGGTAGTGGTTAAGCATTTGCGTTGTAAATTTTTGGAAATTTTCAACTTTTGTGTAAACTAGTGAATAAGAAAACTCCAACTTATGGTTAGTTTAGAGTCACATAGTATACATGTCGCTAAGATTATATCGAGATTCTCATAAGAGTGACTCGAACTTAGAGATGACGAGAGAACATGATCGGGTTTCTTAATTGTATGAGAGTTATAGTTGGATTTAACCATGCCAGTGTGGCAAATAAGGTGCGGATCGAATTCGGTATTAGAGTAGTGATCCCCTATAGTGGAGACTACCCATGTTACATAATGTGAGGCCCCAACCTTCAATTCTTTGTACCTGTCTAAATTTGTGATTTTAGAGTGTGTGTCACCGTACGTAAACTCCGGGGAAGAATGGTGAGCTGCCCAACCTCCCACCATAGAAGCACTATTTTGATCTCTTGAGTGCTATTTTTATCAATCATGATGGTGACATCGAATTGCTAACTTACATACCACTTGTAATCTTGTTCGCATTAGCACCATCCACCTTATCTCTCTCTACACCAACAGGTCCATAGAAACACCATCATCATCAACAAGAGGAGCATCACAAATTTGAAGGAAAGTTGAACACGTTAAGTTTTACAAGCAACGATATTTAATTGAGCAGATTTGATTCAAGTATAGCAACAAAACAAGGAGCGAGAATTTTTATAAGTTGAAGACTATTGTACAAGAGTGAAAATTATCAAGGATGAGAGTTCGAGAAGTTTATGATATCAAGACATATAAGTTGTGAAGAATCAAGCGGTAAAGTACTTACACCATGGCCTTTGTACTTGCATTTTTATTTGTATTTTCAGTTTGTGTTTATTACTCTTGTCTGGAAAATATATATATATATGAAAAAAAAAGACAAGAGAAAATTTCTTTAGGTTCATTACTAGTTTTATTGTTTTATTTCGTTTTTATTTTGTATTTGTTTTATTTTTTATGAAAAAAAAAATTGATAAAACAAAAAAAATAAAAATAAAAAAAAAAAAGAGAAAAGAAACAAAAAAGAAGAAAAAAAAAAGAGAAAAAAAATATATTTTGGGTTTGTATGTTCGTTTTTAGTTTTGTATTCTTTCAATAAAGCCAATGGAAGAAGGAATATCTACAAAGAAGTTTCAAGCAATAAGGAATTAGAGGAAAGAATCACATTGTCAGGATTCTACGAAATTCAAGAGTTATCATCAAGAGTTGAAGAGACCAAGACGTTTCTATGGATGTTGTGAGAGTGGTGCTAGCTGCACGCCGAACGGATAACGAGGTAAGTAAGCATATTCCCATCTTCGTTAAGTGGTTGATTTCCTTTATTAGAGATCGTCAGAAAAATGGGTTTTCAAAATGAATAAAAGATGCGGGTTTTCAAAATATTTCGGAGGGTTTTTACCTTCCTACCATTCAAGGTGTCGCAGGATTCTTTCTTTATTCCACCTGGACACATGTGTGACCCATAAAAAGCTATTTATTATTGAGAGCAACTTCATAAAACCCTTTCTAGTGAGGCAGAGTCAAGACTTTTCATCACTCCGAACCCGAATTTCTTTCGATAAGGGATGGTTATTTCTCTCTCAACTTTTAAGGATGAGATTGTGTTCATTTATGTGTCTAACTTCTTATGACTAGTGTGCAGAATTTCTATGTCTTCTTAGCGCGTTGGATGCTATCATTACCGAGAACTAGTAAGTTGGAAAAATAGGTTTTGTGAGTATATCTCTAGTAAACCCTCACGAGACTATAACTCGTCCACTAGGGACACCTAGTGGTTTAAAGGCTTGTTATTTATGCTAAAAATGACCGTAGCCTCGACGACACGGAGTTGTTGTATAATTGTTTTGTTTGATTTGCTCGAGGACTAGCAAAGTCTAAGTGTGGGGGAATTTGATAGGTGTAGAATACACCGTATTTACTATCTAGAGTTTATGCTCTCTTTGTTATTTTTCTTGTAAATTATGTATTTTACGCATGTTTTGAGTTTTGTAGTTACTTTGGAGTCGCACGGACGAAAAGATGGAGAAATCACCCAATTGGAGTAAAAGGGGCAAAATTATCATTTCATGGGCGAACACTATCCAGAGCCCAGTTAAGGTTAAGGGGGAACTCTCTTTTGGAGGCATGAGTTAAGGGGTTGTCATTCAGGGTATCCCTTATCATTTATCAGAGGGTGTAAGTATCATTGGGTGTAAATAGCCCGTCCCAAAGTTAAAGACCTAAATTAGGTCGAACTGAAGAAATTCTTATTCTTCTTTTTCTATCTTCTTCATCTGAGCCTGCTGATCCACAGAGAGTTGAGAGGATTAAGTGTTTGTGCTGAAATTGAAGATTTAGTAACAGAGAAGATGGGTTAAGAGATGAGTGATGCGTGTCGTAACCATAACAAATTAATTAATATTTTTCCACCTAATTAACAAGTAATATAGTGTAGTCAAGTTCGTTCCCACGAGGAGCAAGAGATTATTAGTTGTAAAAATTGTCACAAAGGGGGGATGTATAAAGCAAAAGAAAATAAGCAAAGCAAATTCAAAGTTAAAGTTGAAATCAATAAGAGAGACAAGATTAAAGAATCCTTCTTTGTTCCCAAACAATGATTCAAGTTATGTTTTTCATCCACATGTTATTAGTCACAGATTATCACCAACCGCAGGATAGCAGGTTCGCTTAGCTAACCCCAAAATCCCTTATTTCACTGAGTAACAAGTCCGCTTAGTTATCATATTCTATTCAAAAGAACCACCTTGAGGTTCTCTTACAAGATGTAATTCCCTGAATGCATTAAGATTTATGAATTTAGGTTTAGTACTAGTAGTTAAACTCGGTTCGCTTGGTCCACTTTCTAGCGTTGTTTTTACACACAATCGCTCCACGGAATCCCTCCGCAAGGTCTTGTGTTTGCTACTTGTGTAAAAAGTCAAGAAACGATTACTTATCCCCTAACTTTCACTAGCTTTAGATCAAATTGACAAATCAATTTAGCGTGCACTCTAAACAATCTATCAATCATGAATGAATGAATAAACATTCCTATTAGTAAAAACAAACGATAATCATGTGAAAAACTTCAAAGTAGATTTAAAACAAAACTCAAACAATGTTAAGAACTAGGAATTCATCCTCAATCAATAATAAAATTAGCTACTCATGTTAAGGAGTTCACACAAAGAATAAAGAAAAGAGAATTGTTGTGTGTAAAAGGTATGTAAAAGTGTGTAGAGAACTTCTCTATTTATAGGCTTCAATGTTCTCCAAATCTTCCTAGGAATAGAATCCTCATTCCATAATAATTCAATTTCCAAATTCAAGTCTTTCTCGTCTTCCATCTTCTCTTTCCAAATTTGAACCAAATTCTCCATCCAATTCCAAGTCCAAGTTTTCACACCCATGAGTCTAGAATACTCTTCACAAAATTCTCGCAATTTTAGGATCTCAGGAAAGCGGGTATTATGGCTCGAATTTGGCGAGGAATCCGGCACCTAGGATAGTGTCTCAGGTCACCGAAAGTTCTTATAGTTAACGAATATTCCGTGAGTCCACCGTTAAATGTAACAAGTAAGATGGTCTTGATTAGTCCACTGGGTCAAAGAGTGGGAGAGTCAGCTGAGTAAGTCACTCAGTCAGCTGTCAAACTCTGTCTTACTGGGATGACTCTACCGAGTTGCAGGGCTGGATCGGTTATCGGACTCACTGAGTCGACTCATGTTATTGGGAAATCAGCCGAGTTCTGGCTGTTTACAGGACTTCCCGGCCAAATTCAGGCCTCACTTTTCAGCTCCATACCTGCACAAAATCCTAGCATACATCTATTTGTTCTTGTGTAGCTTCAATCCATACTTCCCATTACATCTCACTCATTCTAATCCACAGCAGCCATTAGTCTGTAGTTCAGCTCATCATAAACCAAGCAGCACCAACTCTTTCTTTGCAATTTCACTATCCCCACATACTGCAGCTTCAATCATCCATACTCTGCCTACTTCTCCTTGCACCTCCTCTCAGTATCTTTAACAGCTACCATTTCAGTTCCTGCCAAACGACACCACTATCAACATCTCCTCTGAAACCCAGATTCAATCCAAAACCATCTCCATCTCATGTTCCAATCTTCAACAGCAGATAACCACCTTCTTTCTCCCATTAAATCACCACCTGCAACTCCATCCAACCCTTGAATTTCAACATCATAACCACGCATCTTAACTCAACTACCAGCTTGTAAAAACCGAGTCTTCTTGATCCGTGACAATGGCGGTGACACCCCAATTCAATCCTTTATCAATTCATCCTTATTCTTCAATTAATTTACCAAGATAGCAATCCATCTTCAATTTCTTCTTCTCTCGAATGTTCATAGATTCACGTAAAACCCATGGCAAAAACAACTCGGTTTTTCTCGACACTAACATCATCGTCTCTTCGCGATTCCAATTCGAGAAGTTAACCCTTTTCGATTCAACAATCAGGCCCATCAAACCCTAGTTTCCTTATTCTGAATCAAACCCAACCTTCCTTGGTTCATCAATTCATCTCAAACTCGGCTTCTTTATTTCACTTCCAATTGATCAACAACAAAAGCAACAAGAAACCCTAACTCCTTCAATCCACCGGCTTGAATTCATCCGCAAACCCATTTCCAAAACCTTATCAATTCCCTCAATCGACCACGGTCATACCAATTTCACAAAGAGCTTCCAAAGATCGTTCTTGGTTCAATTCATTCACAAGGAAAACCTTAACTTCAATTTCTGCCATTAACCATCTCTAATATCTCAAATTTTATCTTAAGAACAGTATCTTCATGTCTCACAGACCGAACCCATCTTTAATTCTTCTCTGCCTCAAGTACTCCTTCGATTTCTTCATAATTTCTCGATCTGGATCTTCACAATAATAGCGGAGAGCTGCTGCTTTTCTTTTCTTCTCAATTTTAGAGTAAATGGTTAAGAGAAGATAGCCTTCTCGATTTAGGGTTGTGTGGTCTCGGGTTGTTCAAAGGTCGTCACCTTGATAAGGGCTACACGCCTGACCCCCCCTAACCATTGCTGGTTGTCTTTTAATACCCCTCCCAAAAGTGTTGCCCCTTAACCTTGACTGGCTCCAGATAGTGTTTGCCCATGAAATGACAATTTTGCCCTTTGCTCAAATTGGGTGATTTCTTCTTCTTTTCGTTCGTGCGACTCCATAGTAGCTATAAAACTCAAAACAAACGTAAAATACATAATTTACAAGAAAAATAGCAAAGAAAGCATAACCAATAGATAATAAATAGGATGTATTCTACACCCTATCAAATTCCCCCCACACTTAGACTTTGCTAGTCCTCGAGCAAATCAAACTAAAACTTACAACTTCAAAGCGTTCCAGCGTCCCAAGCATCCAAAGAGTTATGAGGACATAGAGTTTCTGCATACTAGTAATAAGAAGTTAGAAATACTAAAGAACATATTCTCATTCTTAAATGTTGAGTGAGAAATAATCACACCATAATGAGAGAACGCGTGTTTGAGAAACGATCAATAAGCATTTCGCCTCGACTTCTGCCTCACCAAAAAGGATTTTATGATAATTGCACTCAAAAAGACGGCTTTTTTATGGGTCTTACATGTGTGCAGGTAGGAATGAAGAGAGAAATCCTACACACGTTTGAATGGTGGGAAGGACAACTTCCGAAATATTTTAAAAACCCACATCTTTTAATATTTTGAAAAACCATTTTTCTGACGATCTCTAAGAAAGGAAATCAACCACTTATCGAGGATGAGAGTACTTACTCACCTTGACATCCGATTTCAATGATGATAACACCACTCTCACGGCATCCAATAGAAACGTCATCCGCTCCTCGTCTTTATCTTCTTCGTCTTGATTTCAACTATTGATGATAAATTCTTGAATTTCGTAATTCCTTGACAATTTGTAACCTTTTTCTTAAATCCTTGTCGCTTGAAACTTCCTTATAAATTTTCCTTCCCCACGGCTTATTAAATAAAGATAAAAACAATGATAAAATTTTTCTCTTGTCTCATTTTTTTTTCTTTTTCTTTTCTTTCTTTCTTTCTTTTTTTCATTTTTCAATTTTTTTTTTTTTTTTTTTTTTTTTTTAATTGAAGACAAGAGAAATAAAATACAAAACAAAGTGAAAATAAAACAAACCGTGGCCGTGGGAGAAGTATTTTTCCGCTTGATTCTTCACAACTTGTATCACCTTGAAATCATAAACTTCAACAATTCTCACCTTTTGATTCTCTTTGCTCTAGTAAATAAGTCTTCATACTTGGATATGTAATTACCTCATTGTATTGTAAGTCCTCAACATATATGTAAAAATACGCCTTTGTATGTTGCTTTACTTGAATTTGAAATTTGCTCTTTTTCTCATTCCGTTGCTTGTAAACCTTGAACTTCTTCAACTTTCCTTGTAAATTTTGATGTCGCTCCTTGTTGATGATGATGGTGTTTCTATGGACCCGTTGTTGTGGAGAGAATGGTGCTAACTGCAAATTGAACTACAAGAAGGAGGCTTTCATCTATAGACGTCACCCTCATGATTGACAAAATTAGCACTTAAGAGATCAAAGAGTAGTGCTTCTATTGGTGGGAGGTTGGGTAGCTCACCATTCTACCCAGAATTAACGTACGGTGACACACGCTCAAAAGAAAGATCTTTAGTCAGCTACAAAGAATATTTGGTCAGTGCCTCACATGATATAAATACGGGTAGTCTCCACTAATGATTGATCAGCAACTCTAATAATGCATTTTCTCTGCTCCTAATTTTCATCACCGGCATGATTAAATCCATTATTTAACACTCTAACAAGCAAGAAATCCGAATGTAGTTCTCTAACACTTCCAAGTTCAATTATGTCGGTCAGAATTCTCTATGTAAACATACCTAGAAGTATGCTAGTGACTCTAAAATCTTTAAAAGTTGAAGTTTTATGTAAAACTTTTTTTTTTTTTTTTAAATACATGCTTAACCACTCCCCACACTTAAACCTTACATTGTCCTCAATGTAATTGAATCCTCCTAGTAAAATCAAGGTGGGAAATTTTAACATGATATGGAACAAGAAAAATAAATAACAAAATAAAAAGCAAAAAGACAAGAAATACTAAACCAATGGGTTGCCTCCCATGAAGCGCTTGTTTTAAAGTCGACGGCCCGACTTGGCTCTTGTAAGATTCATTCCCCATATACTAACAATCGGAAAATTTGGGGATCCACCCATAATACCTGTTTTGCAAACAATAACTCCATACAAATATTAGCACAAGAAAATAATAGTGAAATTATCGCTCGATAGAAATTTCCCCCACACTTATTCTCGTACACACTCAGGAAGTGTATAAAGAACATAGAATTTTGGAATTTCCATGTGTTCCTCTTGGCAAACCTGCATGGTGTTAGAATCAAGTGTTTCCAATGGTGGATATCTAGAAACAAAATCATCCAAAAATACTTTCGAAGCACATACATTCAAACCAATAAGAGGTAAAGGAGAAGAATCAATATGCAAAGAGTTAGACAAACCTTGAACAATCTCTTGTATTATAGAATCCTCTTCATCCTTAAAAAATTCAAGTGAATTTGTAGTTGCAGGAAATCCCACACTACACCCCTTACTCAGTTTTGCTTGACTAATCCATTGAAAGATGTGTGATCAAGAATGTTTATTAATTGATTCCATGAAATGTTTACACAGTACAATAGAATTACACTTGGAAATTAAAGCACTCTTAAACTTTCTCTCTCCTAATGACTTGCTTCACAATCCAAAAAGATCTCTCCCTTTCAACAGACTCATTTAGCCCTTTATATAGGGTAATACATAATGGATGACAGCTAAGCTATCCTTTATTTTCGGGAATGTCTCGCGAAGTGTCGGAAGTGCACGAATATTCATTCTCGCGACACTTCTTAACCCTCGCCAGGTTTCATGTCTTCCAATTGTTTTGTGTGTCGTTATTCATCGCGTCGTTTATTTTAGCTCCCTGCGACTCCCTCGCGACACCGTCGTTTATTAATCCCAGTAACCTTGTCCGTTGCGATATTATGATCCTACATCTTGCCTCTTTTTCCTTGAATCTTGCTTGAAGAGCGATTTGAAGGAAAAATTCGTTGTTGTAATAATCCTTGGTTTCAATCGGTGAAGGAACGAGCGAAAGAATATTCAATTCTTGAAAAGTACGTACTTGCCTCTATTCTTTTAGCGAAGTTCCGAAGCTTCTTTGTAGTATATATATGAAGTTCCGTCTCCTGTCTCTCCTTACATCTCCTCTGCGAGGGAGAGAATATTATGAGAATCAATATTTTGATTTGCCGCAACTACTTATCTTTATCTCATTTTGTACTCTCCGTACTATTACTGATTTTGACTATTAAAGTCTTTTCTTGACACGTCTCTTCCACCCGTTTATTCTCGTCCGTTCGTGTCTCTTCTCGCATTAAATGCCCTCATTTTTCTCAAGAATCTTTTTTGATTTTTCTATATATAGTTTTCTTTTCCTCCTCTTTTTTTCTTCTTTTAATTTCTCTCTGCAACTTTTCTTGACTCTCTCCTTCCGCAATTTGCGCTCCCTACATCAGTAACTCTTTTCTTCATCCCTTCTAACGCCGATCCTAACCTCCAACCTCCCATCCATTCCCATACCGATAATGGCTTTCATTAGTCGTGCATACAAAGCTTCTTTTGATGAAGTTCAAGAAGTTGCTTGAGAAGGGTTTTACTCTATCAACCATTCCTGATCAAGAACCTTCATCTATTCTTTCGCAAAGTTGTTTTCTGATCATCAATGTGATGATCAAAAAATTATAGTCTCTCTAGGTCAGCTTCTCGCAGACTTCCCATTCCCTTATACAATCCTCGAGATGCCCTTATTTTATGAAATCTTGGCCCATGAAAAATTCTCTCAAGCTGTTTATCAATTATGTGGCGATTGCATTCGCCTAATGCTTGAGTTCGCGAACAGTAGTCTTTGCAAAGGATCTTTATACCCTAATCTTGTTAGAAACCCCGATTTCGCAAACTTGGAAATAGATGCTTTGAGAAATACACTGTAGAGAACTTTTTGAAAATTATTCGGTGATAAAGATGAGGAATGCGAAATCTCGGCTGGGGCATTCGCCTTGAAAAAGAAGGATAATGTCCCCGAGGATAAATTACTCATGCAAGATATTGACTGGCACCCCGGGCAATAATACTTCTCCTCGCCACTCCAAGGATGAGAAGTGGTGGGTTGTACCCTTGATTTTAAATGGCCCTTACATCGCGGGCTCGCATATTCTTCCTGCGAATCTCATGAGGATATCATCCTTGGGAATTCAAATGGCTTTGATAAGGCAAAAGGTATGTTTTCCACTTCAAATCTTGCCCTCGCAACTTTCTTTTTATATTTGCTTGAGTTTGTGGAATTTTTCAGATCGCCAAATTGAGAAGAAGCTATAAGGATGATCCGTTGGAGAGTACTCTGACGATACTTCGATCGCTTACGAGTGAAGTAAGAAACATTTCCTTTGTTATTTGAAACAATATTGTTGCCTCTCGTTTCTTATCTTTAAACGTATGCGAAGGTTGCCTCTGTTTCTTATCTTTTAATTGTATGCGAAGGTTGAGTTGAAGAAGCTGCATGACATGAAGATTAGAAGTAAGGGTAAAACCGTCGTTCGCAAAAAAGTAGATCTTCTGCTCCCTTAACTAAGAAAGCGAAAGACTCGGTCTTCTTCTCGCCTTAGCTCAAGCTCCGAATCTTCGATGAGGATAACCATGATTCGAATCCCTCTCTCACTAAAGAAATTCCATTGGCGGTTCTTCTATGGATCGGTTATCTAGCATCTTCTCGGACTCTTTCCAAGGAATGGGAGATGCTCCCCAGCTTCCCTTTGCGGGGTTCTCGCAAATGTGTGTAATGCTGCTTTACTAGAGGGCAATAATTCTTTCAATGGAGCCTCTAGAATTGTGTCTCCTGATTTCTTGAACGCACTTGGGTCTTTGGTATGCATGTAGTCATATTTCCCTGTTAATTTTAAATTTTTAAATATATATGCATTAACGGTTTTTCTATCTTCTTTCATAGGTTGGAAAAACTTCTTTTGTAGTTGCCTCAGATCTCGAGAGAAGACGCAATAATCTTGAAAAGAGAAATTTACAATTGAACAAGAAGACTCAAGAGCTGGAAGTTGAAGCCGCGTCATCTCGCGATAAGATTCAAAAATTAGAAGCCGACCTGGACTCCCAAAAGGAGAGAGTAATCACTCTTCAGAATTCAAATCAGCAACTTTATGGTATAGTAATTTTCAATTCTCAAATCCTTTTCATGCTATCTTTTATTTTCTTTGTCTGACTATTATTCTCGCAGACGTATATAATCTCTCCGAAGAATCCATTCTTCTTCATTCATTTCCCGAGCCTATGAATGATGATGTCCTTCTTACTCACCTCAATCAATCTCTAAGTAACTTCTCAAATAAAATTAACCTCCTTTCATTAAAGGATCTTCAATCCAAATATCATCTCTTAGAGATCGAACACAAATCTAGTTTAAATTTAACTAATCGCTTTAAACGAATGTACCTTGATTCCAAGAAGAAAATCAAGACTTTAAGGAAGAAAATTAGTGATCTCATAGATGAGAACGATCGCATTACTAGAGAGGTGCAGGGCGTTAGCGAGAATTCCACAAATCTCTTCTTGGTGTGCAAGTTGAACGAGATGAACTCCTTCATCGAATACCATACTTAAGCGTGAGAAGAGCAAGTTCGTTCTCTTCTTGTTATTAATAGTGATGATGAATTCGCACTGGGCTGCGAAAGTTTTAGATAATGCCGGGAATAACCTAGGTGTTGATGTTAGTCTTCATGCCGAGCATACTTCCTTGATTAAAGATATGATATCTCGATAGAGAAGGTTACTTATTATACCTTGCTTCTTACTTAAGAGTATTGCTTGTAAATTATTAACTTGTTGTTACTTATTTGTAGAATCCGAGAAGAGACTTCAAGTTAGAATTAGAGAGCTTGAATCGAAAAAGAACAACTCGCCAGAATTTTCAGTGAGAATTGAAGAACTTGAAATCGAAAAAGAACAATTCGCAAAGAATCTCTCCCTTCGCGAGAATAAATATCTCAAGTTGAAGAAACAATTTCTAACGACAGGTGGCGAATTTTAATAATGATGCCGTTCGTTTCGCAATGGAGCCATGGAGTATGTTTGTAAGGACCACAATATCCTCTGCATTTATATCCCCGGCTTTCGAAAAGGTTCCCGAGAATCACTGTCTCGGACGTTTCGATAGTGAGGCTAGCGAAGAAGAAAATTTCAGCGATGAGAATAATAGGATCAAGAATCGGATGGAGAAGAATCACCAAAGAGATAATTCTTTTTGTTTTCTTTCGCTGCCTCTAATATCTGTACATTTCTGTATCTCTTTATTATAGTGTACTTCTTGGATTGTTCCCCCCTAAATTCAATTTTCACTCCCCTTTTTTGGTAGTTCTTCTTTGTAATATAATTGGCTAACCTTACTGATGTATAACTCTTTCATCAGAAGATGAATAACAATATTCCATCTTTTCCATTCCAATACTTGCCTCTCGTTATTTATCTTGAGATGGAAGATTTTAGTTGTCATCATGTATTTGGTTGGATAATAATTTTATTGTTATTGAAATGTATCGTTGCGACGAGATCGCGGGTATCTTCATAAATCAAGGATCCTACTTGTCTCGCCTTATCATTTCGGTAGTCTTCATTTTATCTCTTCTTGTTGCGACAAGGTCGCAGGCCGCCTTTACATTTTCATGCAATGGCCCATTGACCTTGCCTTATCATTTTTTGTGTGGTCTTCCAAGTTAGACCTCCCTAATTAGAGGTCCTCCCCTGCCACCTTTCACCGCGACAAAATCGCAGGACGTCTTTACACTTGTATGTAAAGACCCATTGATCTTGCCTTATCATTTTCCAAGTATTTTTTGCCTCTGCAGGATGTTTTAGTTGCGACAATATGACAGGCCTAGATATCCTTGCGAACATAAAGCCCCATGACATTGCTTGGTCGTGCGACGAAATCGCAGGACGTCCGTACACTTTCGTGTAAAGACCCATTGATCTCGCCTTACCCTCGCGTTAGTATTATTGCCTCTGCAGGATCATTGCACAAATATGACAAGCCTAAATTCTCTTGCGAAAATATAGCCTCATGACATTTGCGTCTGTTTTGACACTCCCCCTAATGGAGAGCGTCGCCCTTATCATCTCCCCGGTTGCCCCTTCAAGGAGGCGAAACATCGGCCATACAAGACTAGCTCCTCCCATCCGGTCTTAACAACAACCGGTTGTTTTCGCAGCCTCTTATCCCTTATACCTATAGGGTTTATGGTTACGAGACGCACCCTAAGTGGAGTTTTCTTCGGGCGAGTGCAACATATGCCAAGACTTGCCAAGAATGGCCGGGTAGGTTCATCCATCCGGGCACTCGGCTCAACAGGTACCTCGGCGCCTTGAGCATACATCGGCTCCTAAGAAGAGACCCTCGGTCGCCCAACCAGGTATAACCTTATATATATAGTTGGGAATCCAAGGTACCTCTTAGGATAGGCTTTCATGGGCCCCAAATTTTCATGACTCAAGCTTCGGGAGCGGTGTAACCTTTCCCACGAGCCATGTCGAGAGATACCCCCTTATATGACGCACTTTAGGTCTTACATTTGCCTCTTACGAAATGTTATTCGCGAACTAGGGTGTACGCCATAAAGGTTCGTCCCATTCATTTACTCATTCATCTTTGTTAAGTCATTCAATCGTTTATGTTTCATTATTTGCCGATATTTGTTTACGAAGTATTCGCAAAAATTCCATTTCATTTGTTGTATTTTCATTTTTCTTTCTTTCTCTTGGCTGCGAGACTCTCGCACATCATTGCTTCAATTGCTACTTTTTCTCCTGTTTTTGTTGATTATTCATTTCTTATGCCTTTTGTTCTTCATATCCTTCGCTTCTTTATTATCATAACATTCGTCTGTCTCTAGGCATTCACCTCGCGAGGTATGTTCAGTCCTTACTTCTATAGCATCCACCATCAGTTTTTCCTTTCTCTGCTCATCTCTCACATGTTGCTTCCAACCCTTTCTTTTGGCATTTCTTTCTTCGCAGCTTTCTACATCAACCTCGTGACATTGTTGCGACTCCTTCCAATCTCCCTGTATAATACCAATGCCGTTTGGATGTGGAAATTTTATACATTGGTGGTATGTTGATGCGACCCCCAAGATTTCATGAAGCCATGGCCTCCCAATCAGCGCATTATACGGAGATTCCACGTCAACCACACAGAATAAAACATCAGTTGATAATCCTTGTAGAGGTATTCCCATGTGAACCTCTCCATTTGTCTTGTTCGCAGTGCCATTAAAGCCATATATCTTGTATGTCGAGGGGATCAAATCCTCATCCTTTCCTCCCATCGTCTTGTAAGTATGGTAAAAAAGAATATTCACCGAACTTCCGGTGTCGATTAGGATTCGGTTGATCGCCCAAAGAATCTTCGCTTCATCATCTTCTCCATCAATCTGGTTTTGGGTTAATCTCTAGTTTCACAACCAACGGGCTATCATGTGTTTCTCTTCCTTTTGGCACTTCATCCGCAGAGAAAGAGATAATCTTCACTGCCACTTTTCTAATCAACGTCGTTCTCGCCGAGACTCATTATTTCTTTATCATTAGCATCTCTCGCAAAGACTCTACTGAGCACGTTGTCATGAAAATCTTCGATTGTGCGATATGAGTGGACAATAGAATTGCAATTCAAATTTTTAGCTTTTGTCCCGACTTCTATCACAAATGTTTCCTTTCCTTTCGCTGACACTATTCTGTGCATCTCTGGTGGGGGTGGTAATGTCTGTCCTTTTTCTTCTCCCTTTAGAAAATGACTTAGCTTCCCCTGATCAATCATCCTGAGAATAATTCTCTTTATGTTTCTACAATCGTTTGTTTGATGCCCATGGAAGCGATGGTAAGAACAAAACTCATGGCTTCGTCGCCCCGGTGGTGGTTCTATTCCCACGTTCCAAGGTCTTTGGTACATCTTCCATCACAAGTATAGCTTCCCGGATCTTTTCCACACTAGCATTCGGTGGAGGCATCTTAATCTCTTCCCATACTATTCGCGACTTCTCCGCCTTGCATGATTATTTTGCCTCCGTCCACCGTAAGTTTCTTGTACATGATCTAGCCTCTGAATCTTATTATTCTTCCCATTACGGTTGTAGTAGTTCCTTTCTCGTTCAAACTCTTCTTGGTCGTGGCTTCCCATGGCTACTATCTTCCGCTGTCCCTCACGACCTTTCACGCTTCTTTGTCCTTGCGAAGTGCTCTTCGCCTTTGTATTTATGAATTGAGGCAACAAGCTTGCGTTGTGACATTCGAGCTTGTGTTCGCGATCGGATAAGAATTCATTTCATTCTTCGTCTTTCTTCTAAGGCAATATATTCTTCCTGTAACTCTCGATTCGCCATCGTGATTGTATTTTTGATTCTAAAAATTTGAATGTATAACAAGTTAGTCGCTAAGAGAGCATTCACAATGAGAGGATGCGATATCTTTCCTCGGCTAAATCCCGCCATTTCGCTACACATGGTTCTCCATCTTATTGTCAACTGCCTTAAGCTCTCGCCAACCCTTTGTTTCAACCCGAATACATCTTCAATACTGTCGTGAAGAGTTGTTACTTATGTATGCTCCAGGAATGTGGCTTGTAAATGGTTAAATGATGTGATTGTGTTCCTTAGCGGACCTTCAAACCATTTTAGTGCTTCTCCTATTAGGCTTGATGCGAAATATTTGCACAAGTATAGCATCATGATTCTCCCACTTTGCAACATACATCTCATATAAGCCTTGATATGTTGTACCGCATGAGGTTGTTCCATCAAAGATGTTGGTTAATGCGGGTAGATTGCACTTAGGAGGTATTCCTCCCATCATGCATTTCTAGCGTGAAGGGATTCTTCGCGGCTGCGATGGCTTCGTCCAATTGTTTCCTTCCTCCTTCCTTCTATTGTTTAGTAATCCTCTCATTTCGGCCAGTTCTCTTAAGATTTGTTCATTTGCCTCGGAATTTGATTCTACGGTCTTTTTAGCTCTGCTTCTCTCCTTCGACGCTCGTGCTGTTTTGACCTTCTTGCTCGTTATTTTCTTCTCTCCTTTCCCTGCGACGCTCTTCTTCGTTTCTTTCTTTCACCCGCACGCCATTATATCGGTTGTTCTCTCTTCTTGGCTGTCTCTCACTCTCATCTCGCACCCTCTCATATTCTTCATTAATATTTCTATTGGTACGATTTTGTTCCCTCCTTCTTTCTCGGTTGTCATGGTTATTCTGCCGGATTGCCTCTTCCATCTCCCGATTTTCCATTTCTGCTCTTATCCTTTCTCTCTCGCGAGCTAACCGTGCTTGTTCAATGTAGTGCCTCTCAATGTCATCCTCAATCTCTCGGTTTCTTCTCAATTCTTCTCTCCGTGCAAGATTATTCTTCCTTCATTCTTTGGGTCATTCGGCCCTTGGAGTTGCATGTTTCCTTGATTTTCCCTATTCCGCTCATCTCGAAGATTTTGGCCGAGGAATATAACGATCTTCCATTTCCCTCTTCTCTCGCCATGCTCTGTGCTTGGATTTTGTGTTTCTTGTTGGTTTTCTTCCTCGGTACTTACGTTGGTAAAACTCTCCTTCTTTCTTCCCTAATCGATCTTGAACTTGATCTCACACTACTTCTTGATCTCCTATTTTGCAATCTTATATTTTCCATCCTCAATTCATGATTCTGTCTTGTCAAGTTTGCTCGTTCCTCTGCCTCTAGTCGTCTCTCTTCATGTATAGTTTGTCTCAATCTTTCTAACGCTGCGATCTCTTCGTTTCCTGGATTCATTTCTCCATTCATTCCTTGATCTCCTCCTTGTCCATTGTTCACCAGCTGCTGCTCCTCTTCCCTCTCGTCTTCAGAATCGACCTCCAAGTATGTACACTTACTCTATCATAATCCACAGCCGCATTTGCTACTGGGGAGATCGGTGGCTGATTTTGATTTTCTCCATCATTTCTCATATTCATCCTTGACGATTCTCCTGTTTCATTCATCCTTTCTCCAGCAAGTCTCCCACTTCTTCTTACAATCGTTGGTTGCCCTTGTACGTTTCTTCTTCTAGCCATTTTTCTTTTTCAATGAATTCTTGAGTATCTCTCCAAATATTTTCTCTGTTAATCCAAATTCTTTCCAATTTCTACGTCAATCTCTGCTCGTCCCTGTTTCTAGCGCATATGTAGTTGCAGGAAATCCCACACTACACCCCTTACTCAGTTTTGCTTGACTAATCCATTGAAAGATGTGTGATCAAGAATGTTTATTAATTGATTCCATGAAATGTTTACACAGTACAATAGAATTACACTTGGAAATTAAAGCACTCTTAAACTTTCTCTCTCCTAATGACTTGCTTCACAATCCAAAAAGATCTCTCCCTTTCAACAGACTCATTTAGCCCTTTATATAGGGTAATACATAATGGATGACAGCTAAGCTATCCTTTATTTTCGGGAATGTCTCGCGAAGTGTCGCAAGTGCACGAATATTCATTCTCGTGACACTTCTTAACCCTCACCAGGTTTCATGTCTTCCAATTGTTTTGTGTGTCGTTATTCATCGCGTCGTTTATTTTAGCTCCCTGCGACTCCCTCGCGACACCGTCGTTTATTAATCCCGCGAACCTTGTCCGTTGCGATATTATGATCCTACAGAATTACTTACCTCTTGTATATCGTGGTCCTCTATCAAACCTTGCAACCATTCTTCGTCGTTTTCTATCTTAACCAAAGTCTTGGCATCATTAAAATCATTGGCAAGTTCAATTGGGTCTTCCAAAAAATCAATGAATTTGGTTTCATCCTCTAGCATCATCTCTTCAACATTCTCATCATCGGAATCGATCCATTCACTAAAATGATTTTCGTCGGTATAAATTGTAAGATCTTCTTGTGAGGGCGTTACACCATTTATAACAATAGGTAAGTCACACCCAATCTCCTCCTTTTGAATAGGTGAAGGATCGTTATTATGATCCGGAGTTGGAATAACTTTACCCTTGTTACAATAATTTTCATAAGGTTCAAAATCATCATCGTAACCCATATAATAACGTTTTCACGCTCTATTCTTAAAGCTCTTTTAGCTTCAAGAATTTCTTCGTCCGATGCTAGGCCTTCATCGATCAATTGATAGAACCTTCTCTCAAGTTACCTCAAACTAGGTTGACTTGCACCAAGGATATCATACATAGATTTAGAAGCATCACTATCCTCCCCTCCTAATGATTGTTCACTTACATACCCGTCATAAGGTTGTTGATATGTATGAGAATATCCATAAAGTGCGTATCCTAAGGATGGTTGGAGGTTGACATAATGTTGAGGTTGAAAACCATATTGATTATTGTAATATGCTTTCTCTTGTCCACCATACATGGAAAACTGGCACCTGAAATAAGATTCTCAAAAAACTAAGTTAGATACGATATAGAATCTAACAAAGCAAGAATAAAGCAAAAAGAAAAATAAAAACAACTAAAATCATCCGCTGCTCCCCGGCAACGACGCCAAAATTTGATGCGTGTCGTAACCACAACAAATTAATTAATATTTTTCCACCTAATTAACAAGTAATATAGTGTAGTCAAGTTCGTTCCCACGAGGAGCAAGAGATTCTTAGTTGTAAAAATTGTCACAAAGGGGGGATGTATAAAGCAAAAGAAAATAAGCAAAGCAAATTCAAAGTTAAAGTTGAAATCAATAAGAGAGACAAGATCAAAGAATCCTTCTTCGTTGCCAAACAATGATTCAAGTTATGTTTTTCATCCACATGTTATTAGTCACAGATTATCACCAACCGTAGGATAGCAGGTTCGCTTAGCTAACCCCAAAATCCTTTATTTCACTGAGTAACAAGTCCGCTTAGTTATCAGATTCTATTCAAAATAACCACCTTGAGGTTCTCTTACAAGATGTAATTCCCTGAATGCATTAAGATTTATGAATTTAGGTTTAGTACTAGTAGTTAAACTCGGTTCGCTTGGTCCACTTTCTAGCGTTGTTTTTACACACAATCGCTCCACGGAATCCCTCCGCAAGGTCTTGTGTTTGCTGCTTGTGTAAAAAGTCAAGAAACGATTACTTATCCCCTAACTTTCACTAGCTTTAGATCAAATTAACAAATCAATTTAGCGTGCACTCTAAACAATCTATCAATCATGAATGAATGAATAAACATTCCTATTAGTAAAAACAAACGATAATCATGTGAAAAACTTCAAAGTAGATTTAAAACAAAACTCAAACAATGTTAAGAACTAGGAATTCATCCTCAATCAATAATAAAATTAGCTACTCATGTTAAGGAGTTCACACAAAGAATAAATAAAAGAGAATTGTTGTGTGTAAAAGGTATGTAAAAGTGTGTAGAGAACTTCTCTATTTATAGGCTTCAATGTTCTCCAAATCTTCCAAGGAATAGAATCCTCATTCCATAATAATTCAATTTCCAAATTCAAGTCTTTCTCATCTTCCATCTTCTCTTTCCAAATTTGAACCAAATTCTCCATCCAATTCCAAGTCCAAGTTTTCACACCCATGAGTCTAGAATACTCTTCACAAAATTCTGCAATTTTAGGATCTCCGGAAAGCTGGTATTATGGCCTGAATTTGGCCGGAATCCGGCACCGGATAGTGTCTGTCGGTCACCTGAAAGTTCTTATAGTTAACAGAATATTCCGTCAGTCCACCGTTAAATGTAACAGTCAAGATGGTCTTCAGTTAGTCCACTGGGTCAAAGAGAGGGAGAGTCAGCTGAGTAAGTCACTCAGTCAGCTGTCAAACTCTGTCTTACTGGGCTGACTCTACTGAGTTGCAGGGCTGGATCGGTTATCGGACTCACTGAGTCGACTCATGTTATTGGGAAACCAGCCGAGTTTTGGCTGTTTACAGGACTTCCCGGCCAAATTCAGGCCTCACTTTTCAGCTCCATACCTGCACAAAATCCTAGCATACATCTATTTGTTCTTGTGTAGCTTCAATCCATACTTCCCATTACATCTCACTCATTCTAATCCACAGCAGCCATTAGTCTGTAGTTCAGCTCATCATAAACCAAGCAGCACCAACTCTTTCTTTGCAATTTCACTATCCCCACATACTGCAACTTCAATCATCCATACACTGCCTACTTCTCCTTGCACCTCCTCTCAGTATCTTTAACAGCTACCATTTCAGTTCCTGCCAAACGACACTACTATCAACATCTCCTCTGAAACACAGATTCAATCCAAACCATCTCCATCTCATGTTCCAATCTTCAGCAGCAGATAACCACCTTCTTTCTCCCATTAAATCACCACCTGCAACTCCATCCAACCCTTGAATTTCAACATCATAACTTCTACATCTTAAATCAACTACCAGTTGTAAAAACCGAGTCTTCTTGATCCGTGACAATGGCAGTGACACCCCAATTCAATCCTTTATCAATTCATCCTTATTCTTCAATTAATTTACCAAGATAGCAATCCATCTTCAATTTCTTCTTCTCTCGAATGTTCATAGATTCGTAAAACCCATGGCAAAGAATAACTCAGTTTTTTTCTCGACACTAACATCATCGTCTCTTCGCGATTCCAATTCAGAAGTTAACCCTTTTTCGATTCAACAATCAGGCCCATCAAACCCTAGTTTCCTTATTCCGAATCAAACCCAACCTTCCTTGGTTCATCAATTCATCTCAAACTCGGCTTCTTTATTTCACTTCCAATTGATCAACAACAAAAGCAACACTAAACCCTAACTCCTTCAATCCATGGCTTGAATTCATCTGCAAACCCATTTCCAAAACCTTATCAATTCCCTCAATCGACCACCAGTCATACCAATTTCACAGTAGCTTCCAGCATCGTTCTTGGTTCAATTCATTCACAAGGAAAACCCTAACTTCAATTTCTGCCATTAACCATCTCTAATATCTCAAATTTTATCTTAAGAACAGTATCTTCATGTCTCACAGACCGAACCCATCTTTAATTCTTCTCTGCCTCAAGTACTCCTTCGATTTCTTCATAATTTCTCGATCTAGATCTTCACAATAATAGCAGAGCTGCTGCTTTTCTTTTCTTCTCAATTTTAGAGTAAATGGTTAAGAGAAGATAGCCTTCTCGATTTAGGGTTGTGTGGTCCAGGTTGTTCGATGTCAGTCATCTTGATAAGGGCTACACAATTAGCGGCCCCTAACCATTCTTTGGTTGTCTTTTAATACTCCTCCCAAAAGAGTTGCCCCTTAACCTTGACTGGGCTCCAGATAGTGTTTGCCCATGAAATGACAATTTTTCCCTTTTGCTCAAATTGGGTGATTTCTTCTTCTTTTCGTTCGTGCGACTCCATAGTAGCTATAAAACTCAAAACAAACGTAAAATACATAATTTACAAGAAAAATAGCAAAGAAAGCATAACCAATAGATAATAAATAGGATGTATTCTACACCCTATCAAATTCCCCACACTTAGACTTTGCTAGTCCTCGAGCAAATCAAACTAAAACTTACAACTTCAAAGCGCCCAGTCGTCCCAAGCATCCAAAGAGTTATGAGGACATAGAGTTTCGCATACTAGTAATAAGAAGTTAGAAATACTAAAGAACATATTCTCATTCTTAAATGTTGAGTGAGAAATAATCACACCATAATGAGAGAACGCGTGTTTGAGAAACGATAAATTAGCATTTCGCTCGATCGCCTCACCAAAAAGGATTTTATGATAATTGCACTCAAAAAGACGGCTTTTTTATGGGTCTCACATGTGTGCAGGTAGGAATGAAGAGAGAAATCCTACACACGTTTGAATGGTGGGAAGGACAACTTCGAAATATTTTAAAACCCACATCTTTTAATATTTTGAAAAACCATTTTTCCGACGATCTCTAAGAAAGGAAATCAACCACTATTATCGAGGCCGAGATTACTTACTCACCTTCACATCCGATTGCAATGATGATAACACCACTCTCACGGCATCCAATAGAAACGTCTTCCGCTCCTCGTCTTTATCTTCTTCGTCTTCGGTTTCAACTATTGATGATAAATTCTTGAATTTCGTGAATTCCTTGACAATTTGTAACCTTTTTCTTAAATCCTTGTCGCTGAAACTTCCTTATAAATTTTCCTTCCCCACGGCTTATTAAATAAAGATAAAAACAATGATAAAATTTTTCTCTTGTCTCATTTATTTTTTTTTTCTTTTCTTTCTTTCTTTCTTTTTTTCATTTTTCAATTTTTTTTTTTTTTTTTTTTTTTTTTGAATTGAAGACAAGAGAAATAAAATACAAAACAAAGTGAAAATAAAACAAACTGTGGCCGTGGAAGAAGTATTTTTCCGCTTGATTCTTCACAACTTGTATCACCTTGAAATCATAAACTTCAACAATTCTCACCTTTTGATTCTCTTTTTGCTCTAGTAAATAAGTCTTCATACTTGGATATGTAATTACCTCATTGTATTGTAAGTCCTCAACATATATGTAAAAATACGCCCTTTGTATGTTGCTTTACTTGAATTTGAAATTTGCTCTTTTTCTCATTCCGTTGCTTGTAAACCTTGAACTTCTTCAACTTTCCTTGTAAATTTTGATGTCGCTCCTTGTTGATGATGATGGTGTTTCTATGGACCCGTTGTTGTGGAGAGAATGGTGCTAACTGCAAATTGAACTACAAGAAGGAGGCTTTCATCTATAGACGTCACCCTCATGATTGACAAAATTAGCACTTAAGAGATCAAAGAGTAGTGCTTCTATTGGTGGGAGGTTGGGTAGCTCACCATTCTACCCAGAATTAACGTACGGTGACACACGCTCAAAAGAAAGCTCTTTAGTCAGCTACAAAGAATATTTGGTCGGTGCCTCACATGATATAAATACGGGTAGTCTCCACTAATGATTGATCAGCAACTCTAATAATGCATTTCTCCCTGCTCCTAATTTTCATCACCGGCATGATTAAATCCATTATTTAACACTCTAACAAGCAAGAAATCCGAATGTAGTTCTCTAACACTTCCAAGTTCAATTATGTCGGTCAGAATTTCTCTGTAAACATACCTAGAAGTATGCTAGTGACTCTAAAATCTTTAAAAGTTGAAGTTTTATGTAAAACTTTTTTTTTTAAATACATGCTTAACCACTCCCCCCACACTTAAACCTTACATTGTCCTCAATGTAATTGAATCCTCCTAGTAAAATCAAGGTGGGAAATTTTAACATGATATGGAACAAGAAAAATAAATAACAAAATAAAAAGCAAAAAGACAAGAAATACTAAACCAATGGGTTGCCTCCCATGAAGCGCTTGTTTTAAAGCCGACGGCCCGACTTGGCTCTTGTAAGATTCATTCCCCATATACTAACAATCGGAAAATTTGGGGATCAACCATAATACCTGTTTTGCAAACAATAACTCCATACAAATATTAGCACAAGAAAATAATAGTGAAATTATCGCTCGATAGAAATTTCCCCCACACTTATTCTCGTCCACACTCGGAAGTGTATAAAGAACATAGAATTTTGGAATTTCCATGTGTTCCTCTTGGCAAACCTGCATGGTGTTAGAATCAAGTGTTTCCAATGGTGGATATCTAGAAACAAAATCATCCAAAAATACTTTCGAAGCACATACATTCAAACCAATAAGAGGGAGAAGAATCAATATGCAAAGAGTTAGACAAACCTTGCACAATCTCTTGTATTATAGAATCCTCTTCATCCTTAAAAAATTCAAGTGAATTACTTACCTCTTGTATATCGTGGTCCTCTAACAAACCTTGCAACCATTCTTCGTCGTTTTCTATCTTAACCAAAGTCTTGGCATCATTAAAATCATTGGCAAGTTCAATTGGGTCTTCCACAAAATCAATGAATTTGGTTTCATCCTCTAGCATCATCTCTTCAACATTCTCATCATCGGAATCGGGCCATTCACTAAAATGATTTTCGTCGGTATAAATTGTAAGATCTTCTTATGAGGGTGTTACACCGTTTATAACAATAGGTAAGTCACACCCAATCTCCTCCTTTTGAATAGGTGAAGGATCGTTATTATGATCCGGAGTTGGAATAACTTTACCCTTGTTACAATAATTTTCATAAGGTTCAAAATCATCATCGTAACCCATATAATAACGTTTTTCACGCTCTATTCTTAAAGCTCTTTTAGCTTCAAGAATTTCTTCGTCCGATGCTAGGCCTTCATCGATCAATTGATAGAACCTTCTCTCAAGTTCCCTCAAACTAGGTTGACTTGCACCAAGGAGATCATGCATAGATTTAGAAGCATAACTATCCTCCCCTCCTAATGATTGTTCACTTACATACCCGTCATAAGGTTGTTGATATGTATGAGAATATCCATAAAGTGTGTATCCTAAGGATGGTTGGAAGTTGACATAATGTTGAGGTTGAAAACCGTATTGATTATTGTAATATGCTTGCTCTTGTCCACCATACATGGAAAACTGGCACCTGAAATAAGATTCTCAAAAAACTAAGTTAGATACGATATAGAATCTAACAAAGCAAGAATAAAGCAAAAAGAAAAATAAAAATAACTAAAATCATCCGCTGCTCCCCGAACGACGCCTTAAAATTTGATGCGTGTCGTAACCACAACAAATTAATTAATATTTTTTCACCTAATTAACAAGTAATATAGTGTAGTCAAGTTCGTTCCCACGAGGAGCAAGAGATTCTTAGTTGTAAAAATTGTCACAAAGGGGGGATGTATAAAGCAAAAGAAAATAAGCAAAGCAAATTCAAAGTTAAAGTTGAAATCAATAAGAGAGACAAGATCAAATAATCCTTCTTCGTTGCCAAACAATGATTCAAGTTATGTTTTTCATCCACATGTTATTAGTCACAGATTATCACCAACTGTAGGATAGCAGGTTCGCTTAGCTAACCCCAAAATCCCTTATTTCACTGAGTAACAAGTCCGCTTAGTTATCAGATTCTATTCAAAAGAACCACCTTGAGGTTCTCTTACAAGATGTAATTCCCTGAATGCATTAAGATTTATGAATTTAGGTTTAGTACTAGTAGTTAAACTCGGTTCGCTTGGTCCACTTTCTAGCGTTGTTTTTACACACAATCGCTCCACGAAATCCCTCCGCAAGGTCTTGTGTTTGCTACTTGTGTAAAAAGTCAAGAAACGATTACTTATCCCCTAACTTTCACTAGCTTTAGATCAAATTAACAAATCAATTTAGCGTGCACTCTAAACAATCTATCAATCAATCATGAATGAATAAACATTCCTATTAGTAAAAACAAACGATAATCATGTGAAAAACTTCAAAGTAGATTTAAAACAAAACTCAAACAATGTTAAGAACTAGAATTCATCCTCAATCAATAATAAAATTAGCTACTCATGTTAAGGAGTTCACACAAAGAATAAAGAAAAGAGAATTGTTGTGTGTAAAAGGTATGTAAAAGTGTGTAGAGAACTTCTTTATTTATAGGCTTCAATGTTCTCCAAATCTTCCAAGGAATAGAATCCTCATTCCATAATAATTCAATTTCCAAATTCAAGTCTTTCTCATCTTCCATCTTCTCTTTCCAAATTTGAACCAAATTCTCCATCCAATTCCAAGTCCAAGTTTTCACACCCATGAGTCTAGAATACTCTTCACAAAATTCTGCAATTTTAGGATCTCCGGAAAGCTGGTATTATGGCCTGAATTTGGCCGGAATCCGGCACCGGATAGTGTCTGCCGGTCACCTGAAATTTCTTATAGTTAACAGAATATTCCGTCAGTCCACCGTTAAATGTAACAGTCAAGATGGTCTTCAGTTAGTCCACTGGGTCAAAGAGAGGGAGAGTCAGCTGAGTAAGTCACTCAGTCAGCTGTCAAACTCTGTCTTACTGGGATGACTCTACTGAGTTGCAGGGCTGGATCGGTTATCGGACTCACTGAGTCGACTCATGTTATTGGGAAACCAGCCGAGTTTTGGTCACACAGGACTTCCGACCAAAGTCAGGGCCTCACTTTTCAGCTCCATACCTGCACAAAATCCTAGCATACATCTATTTGTTCTTGTGTAGCTTCAACCCATACTTCCCATTACATCTCACTCATTCTAATCCACAGCAGCCATTAGTCTGTAGTTCAGCTCATCATAAACCAAGCAGCACCAACTCTTTCTTTGCAATTTCACTATCCCCACATACTGCAGCTTCAATCATCCATACACTGCCTACTTCTCCTTGCACCTCCTCTCGGTATCTTTAATAGCTACTACCATTTCAGTTCCTGCCAAACGACACCACTATCAACATCTCCTCTGAAACCCAAATTCAATCCAAAACCATCTCCATCTCATGTTCCAATCTTCAACAGCAGATAACCACCTTCTTTCTCCCATTAAATCACCACCTGCAACTCCATCCAACCCTTGAATTTCAACATCATAACTTCTGCATCTTAACTCAACTACCAGTTGTAAAAATCGAGTCTTATTGATCCGTGACACCCCAATTCAATCCTTTATCAATTCATCCTTATTCTTCAATTAATTTACCAAGATAGCAATCCATCTTCAATTTCTTCTTCTCTGAATGTTCATAGATTCACAGAAAACCCATGGCAGCAACAACTCAGTTTTTTTCTCGACACTAACATCATCGTCTCTTCGCGATTCCAATTCAGAAGTTAACCCTTTTTCGATTCAACAATCAGGCCCATCAAACCCTAGTTTCCTTATTCCGAATCAAACCCAACCTTCCTTGGTTCATCAATTCATCTCAAACTCGGCTTCTTTATTTCACTTCCAATTGATCAACAACAAAAGCAACAGTAAACCCTAACTCCTTCAATCCCTGGCTTGAATTCATCTGCAAACCCATTTCCAAAACCTTATCAATTCCCTCAATCGACCACCAGTCATACCAATTTCACAGTAGCTTCCAGCATCGTTCTTGGTTCAATTCATTCACAAGGAAAACCCTAACTTCAATTTCTGCCATTAACCATCTCTAATATCTCAAATTTTATCTTAAGAACAGTATCTTCATGTCTCACAGACCGAACCCATCTTTAATTCTTCTCTCGCCTCAAGTACTCCTTCGATTTCTTCATAATTTCTCGATCTGGATCTTCACAATAATAGCAGAGCTCGCTTTTCTTTTCTTCTCAATTTTAGAGTAAATGGTTAAGAGAAGATAGCCTTATCGATTTAGGGTTGTGTGGTCTGGGTTGTTCAGTGTCAGGTCACCTTGATAAGGGTTACACATTCATGAGCCCCTAACCATTCTTTGGTTGTCTTTTAATACTCCTCCCAAAAGAGTTGCCCCTTAACCTTGACTGGGCTCCAGATAGTGTGTTCCCATGAAATGACAATTTTTCCCTTTTGCTCAAATTGGGTGATTTCTTCTTCTTTTCTGTAGTTGCAGGAAATCCCACACTACACCCCTCACTATAATTCACTTAACTAATTCATTGAAAGATGAATAACTAAGAATGTTTATTAATTATCTTCTTCAAGTTTACGGGGAAAAGTAATTGTACTTAAGAAATAATAATCACTCTCCAAGTTTCTCTCTCCTAATGACTTATTTTTCAATTTCCCCAAGAAATTTTTTTACAACAGACTTACTCATCCCTTTATATAGGGCAAGTACATAGTGAATGACTGACTAAGTTGTCCTTTATTTTCGGGAGTGTCTCGCGAAGTGTCGCGAATGTACAAGTATTCATACTCGCGACACTTCTTTAACCCTCGCCAGACTTCACATCTTCCCGTCGTCATCCAATCGTCATTCCTTTTGATTCCTTGCGACTCCTTGCAGATCTTCGTTGTTTATTATCCTCGCGAAGTTTTGTGCGTTGCGATATAATGATCCTACATCTTGCCTCTTCTCATGTCTTCTGCGAAGGAGAGAATGTCATGAGAATCAATACTTTGAATTGCCTTATTTGCTTATCTATACCCGCTTCGATCCCACATTTTCACACGGACTTTATTACGAGATGTCCATTCTTCCATTATCTTCCCGACACGTCTCTTTCCACCGCTTATTCTTGACCATTCACGTCCCCTCTCGCATTAAATGCCCTCGTTTTACTCGAGATTTTCTCTTTATATATAATTTTCATATCCTTCTCTTCTCCTCTTTCGCTTTCACTCTGCAACTTTTCTTTAATTCTCTCCTTCCGCAATTCGCGCTTCTGTTATTGCAAATCTTCAATCTTTTTTCTTAATCTTCGATTCTTTTTTCATTCCCATACTAACAATGGCTTCACTTAGTCGTATGTACAAACCTCGTTTTAATGAGATTCAACAGAAGTTACAAGACAAAGGTTTCACTTTATCTACTATTCCTGATCAAGAACCTTCATCTATTCTCACTGCAAAGTTGTTTTCTGATCATCAATGTGATGATCAAAAAATTATAGTCTCGCTTGGTCAACTCCTCGCAGACTTCCCATTCTTATATATGATCTGAGATGCCACTCTTTTATGAAATTATTTCCCATCCAAACTTCTCGAGTGTCTATCGGTTAAGCGATGATTGTATCCGCCTAATGCTTGAGTTTGCCAATCGTGGGCGCCTGCAAAGGATCTTTATACCCTAACAATGTCGGACACCCCAATTGCATAAACTTAGAAATAATCCTGAAAAAATACACTGCTGAGAGAACTTTTTTTGAGAATTATGAAGTAATAGGTATGAGAAATAAGAAGTCTCGCTGGGGCGCTCGGTTGAAAAGAAAAGATAATGTCCCCGAAGATAAATTACTCATGCATGATATCGACTGGCATTCGGGCAATAATACTACTCCTCGCCAGTCCAAAGATGAGAAGTGGTGGGTTGTACCCTTGTTTTTAAGCGGATCTTACATATCCGGTTCGCATGTACTCCCCGAGAATCTCGCAAGCTACAATCCTTGGGAATTTAAATGGCCGAGAAGGCAAAAGAGGTATGTCTTCAAATTTTGTTTTTGCAATCTCTCTTTCCTTCTCGTAGTCATTGAGTTTGTAAAATTTTTCAGATTGACAAACCGAGGAAAAGCTTCAAGATAAATCCATTGGCAAGTACCACAGCAATACTTCGATCGCTTACGGATGAAGTAAGAAATATCCCTTTTGTTACTTAACAATATTGTTGCCTCTATTTCTTATCTTCATTTGTATGCGAAGGTTGACGCTGAGGAAATGGAACTTGCGAAGGTTAAAAGCAAAACTAAAGCCAATGCTCGCAAGGATAAGTCTTCTGCTCCATCATCTAAGAAACGAAAAACTCAACCTTCTTCTCATCTTAGCTCAAGTTCCGGATCTTCCGATGAGGATGATAATGACAATGACATGAATTCATCTTTCCAACAAGAATCTCAATCGTCCAATTCTCCTATGGATCAGTTGTTCAGCATCTTCTCGGATTCTCTTCAAGGAGTAGGAGATACTCGCCTAACGTCCATATGCGATACTCTCGCCAAAGTGTGCAATGCTACATTGCTGGATGGCAATGACTCTTTCCATGGGGTTTCTAGATCTGTATCCCCTAGTTTTTTAAATGCACTCAATTCGTTGGTATGTATGAATTCATATTTCTCTTCCAATTTCAGTTTTTAATTTATATTTTAATGACCTTTTTATCTTCCCTCGCAGACTGGAAAAACTTCTTTTGTAGTTGCCTCAGATCTTGAAAGGAGGTATAACATTCAATTGAAAAAGAATACCCAATTTTGCACAAGGATCAAAGAATTAGAAGTTGAATCTGCGAAATCTCGCGAAAAAATCCAACAATTGGAGACTGAGTTTTCTGCCCAGAAAGACAAAGTTACCACTCTTCAGAACGCTAATCAGCAACTTTATGGTATGCAATTTTTCTTTTCTTATAATTTTTAGTTTATCAGTTGCCTGTTGCTACCTGACTTATCACTTTCGCAGATATATATAACCTTTCCGAAGAAGCTATTCTTCTCCACTCATTTCCTGAGCCTATGGATAATGACATTCTTCTTGCTCATCTCAACAATTCTTTAAGTAGTTCGTCGAACAGAATTAATTCCCTTTCATTAAATGAACTCCAAACCAAATATCGCCTCTTAGCAATTGAGCACAGATCTAGCTTAAGTGCAGCCAATCAATTTAAACTAATGTACCTCGAGTCTCATGAGGAAACCAAAATTTTAAGGAAGAAAATTAGCGATCACATAGATGACAAGGATCGTATTGCTAATAATGGTGCCCAGGCATTAGCAACATTTCAAAAGTCTCTTCTCGAAGTACAAACGGAGCGAGATGAATTGCTTCGTCAGAATTCCTTACTTAGTGAGCAAGAGAATCAAATTCGTTCACTTCTTATTATAAATAATGATGATGAATTCGCTTGGGCTGCGAAAGTCTTAGATAACGCCAGGAATAATTTAGGTGTTGATGTTAGCCTTCATGCCGAGCATACTTCCTTGGTTAAAGATATGATATCTGACAGAGAAGGTTATTTATTATACCTTACTGTTTCTTATCTCTGTAGTATTGCTGTCAAGTTGTTAACTTTTCGTTGTTTATTTGCAGAATCCGAAAAAGATTTCAAGCAAGGATTGAAAAACTTGAATCCGAGAAAGCACAACTCGCAAATAACCTCACCCTTCGCGAGAACAGATACTCCAAGTTGAAGAAACAATTTCAAACTACAGTGGCGAACTTTAATAACGATCTTTGTTCGTTTTCTGCAATCAAGCCATGGAGTACGTTTGCAATGATCACAAAATCCTCTTTGTTCATATCCTTGGCTTTCTGAAGAAGTTCCTGAGAATTTTCCTGTCTCAGACGTTTCTGATAGTGAGGCCAGCGAAGAAGAAGAAGCTGGCGATGAGAATAATAGAATTGAAGAATCAGATAAAGAAGAAGAATCACCACAGAAATAATTCCTTTTGTTTCTTTCACTGCTTGTAATATCTATACATTTCTGCATCTCTTTATTGTAAGTTTCTTGGATTGTCGATCTTCATTTCCTTTTCTTCTTGGCAGTTCTTCTTTGTAATATAATTGGCTAGTGTTATTGATGTATAGCTCTTTCATTAGAAGATGAATAACAATATTTCATCTTTCTCATTCTCATACTTGCCTCTGTTATTCATCTCTATATGAAAGAGTTTACTTAGTTATTTTTGAGGAATGAAACTTCTGAAATTCGCTCTTATCATTTTGAAATTTATCATCGCGACGAGATCGCAAGATATCTCCATGAAGGAATCTATTGATCTCGCCTTATCATTTGTGGTGGTCTTCTAAGCGCGACCTTCCTAGTTAAAGGTCTTGCTCTGCCACCCTTTTCTGCGACAAGGTCGCAGGACGTCTTTACACTTGCATGTAAAAACCCATTGACCTTGCCTTATCGTTTTTTCAAGTATTTTTGCCTCTGCGGGATATTTTGTTTGCAACAATATGACAGGCCTAAATTTTCTTGCGAAAATAAAGCCCCATGACATTGTCGTCTTGCGACGAAATCGCAGGACGTCCGCACACTTTCATGTACAGACCCATTGATCTCGCCTTACCCTCGCGTTAGTATTGTTGCCTCTTGGGATCATTGCACAAATATTACAAGCCTAAGTTTCCTTGCGAAAACAGAGCCTCATGACATTTGCGTCTATTTTGACACTCTCCCTAATGGAGGGTGTCGCCCTTATCATCTCCCTGATTGCCCCTTCAAGGAGGCGTACATCGGCCATACAAGGCTAGCTCCTCCCATCCGGTCTTAACAACAACCAGTTTTTCATGACCTCTTATCCCTTATACCTATAGGGTTTATGGTTACAAGGCTGCACCCTAAGTGGATTTTTCTTGGGCAAGTGCAAAGATGCGCCAAGACTTGTCAAGAGTGGTAAGGAAGTTCCATGCTCCCCGCACTCTTGACTCAACCGTGTACCTCGGCGCCTTGATCATACGGCGACTCCTTGGAAGAGACCCTCGGTCGCCCAACCGAGGTATAACCTTATATATATAGTTGGGAATCCAAGGTACCTCTCCAGGATAGGCTTTCATGGGCCCCAAGTCTACATGACCCAGGTTCCAGGGCGGTGTAACCTTTTCCCCGAGCCATGTTAAGAGATACCCCTTATATGACGCACTTTAGGTCTTACATTTGCCTCTTACGAAATATCATTCGCGAACTAGGGTGTACGCCATAAAGGTTCGTCCCATTCATTTACTCATTCAATCATTTAATTGCTTCAATCATTCTTAATTGCTTCTTGACATTCATCATTTAGTTGTTTCAATCATTCAATCATTCATATTTAATTGCTTGCTTCAATCATTCAATCATTCTTATTTAATTGCTTTTCGACATTTATCTTTGCGAAGCCTTCGCAAAATTCCCTCTTTTTGACATTTAGATTCTTGCACACTCCTTTTTGTTTGCAACATTCCCGCGAATCAACTCTTCTTTATCTTGCCTTATATATCTTTGTCGATTATTTACTTCTTATGCCTTTTACTCATTGCAGTCTTTGCCTCATCGATATCCCAGTCCTTGAAGTGCTCCTTTTCATCATAACAATTGTTTACTTCCGCGCACTCACTTGCGATTCTTCGCGATGTTTCTTCATTTCTTATCTCTATGACATCCACCATCATCTTCTCTTTTATCTGTTCATCTTTCACATTCTGTTTCCAACCTTTCCTTGGCATTTCTTTCTTCGCAGCTTTCTACATCAACCTCGTAACACTTCTTTCCTTCCTCCCAATCTCCTTTTATAATTCCAATACCATTTGGATGAGGGAATTTTATACACTGATGGTATGTTGACGCTACTCCCAAGATTTCATGCAGCCACGGCCGCCCAATCAATGCATTATAAGGAGATTCCACGTCCACCACACGAATAAAATATCGCTGACAATCCTTGTAAAGGTATTCTCATGTGAACCTCTCCTTTAGGTTTGTTCGCTGTGCCGTTAAAACCATATATTTTATATGTTGAGGGAATCAGATTTTCATCCACTCCTCCCATAGTCTTATAGGTGTGGTAGAAAAGAATATTCACCGAACTTCGATATCGATTAGGATTCTGTTAATCGCCCAACAACTTTCTGCTTCATCATCTTCTCCATCAACTGGTTTTGGATTAATGTCCAATCTTACCACCAGCGGGCTATCATGTACTTCTCTTCCTTTGGGTACTTCATCTGCAGAGAAAGAAATAATCTGCAACTGCCATTTTTTCAATTGCGGCGTTCTCTTTGATTCATTACTTCTTTATCATTAACATCCTCGCATATACTCTATCGAGCACGTTATCGTGAAAATCTTCAATTGTACGATATGAATGAACGATAGAATTGCAAAATAGATTTTTGGCCTTTGTTCCCACTTCTATCACAAATGCCTCTTTTCCCTTTTTGTAATTTGTTCTTTGCATTTCTGTTGGTGATCTTTGTTAGTACTTTCTTTCCTTTCTCTTCATCTTTTAGAAAATGATTCAACTTCCACGATCAATCATTCGAGAATGATTCTCTTTATGTTTCTGCAGTCATTTGTTAAATGCCCATGAAAGCGGTGGTAAGAACAATACTCATGACTCCTGTCACCCGGTGGTGGTTCACTCCCTACATTCCATGGTGCTGGTATATCTTCCATTACAAGTATAGCTTCCCAAATCTTTTCCACACTAGCATTTAGTGGTGGCATTTTGATCTCTTCCCATACCACTCTGCGTCTTCTCTGCTCTCCATGATTATTCTGCCTTCGTCCTCCATAAGTTTCTTGCATATGATCTAATCTCTGAATTTTATTGTTGTTGCCGCGATTGTAATAGTTCCTTTCTCTCTCAAACTCCTCCCGATCTCGGCTTCCCATAGCCACTATTTTCTCTTTGTCCTTCATCAACTCTTTTTCAGGTTGCCCTTGCGAAGTGCTCGCCACTTTGTGTTTAAGAATTTCGGTAACAAACTTGCATTCACAGCATTCGAACTTGTATTCGCAAGCTGGATAAGATTCCATTTCATTTTGTCTTTCTTCTAAGGCAATATATTCTTCTGGAGTTCTCGCAATTCGGCCCATCGTAATCGTATTTTTAATTCTAAAAATCTGAATGTATAACAAACTGGTTGCGAATAGAGCGTTTACAAATGATAAAATGAGATATCTTTCTTCTACCCTTCCAGCCATTTCGCTGCACATTGTCCTCCATCTCATTGTCAGATGTCTTAAACTCTCGCCAACTCTTTGTTTTAGTCCAAATACGTCCTCAAATTCCCGGTCGCGAGGAATTGTTACTTATATACGCTCCCAAGAAAGTAGCTTGTAAATGGTTGAATGACGAGATTGTGTTTCTGGGTAACCCTTCAAACCATTTCAGTGCTTCTCCCACTAAGCTTGATGCAAAGTATTTGCACAATATGGCATCATGATTCTCCCATTGCAACATACATCTCATATAAGCCTTGATGTGTTGTATCGCACAGGTTGTTCCATCAAAAATGTTGGTTAAGGCAGGCAGATTGCACTTAGGAGGTATTCCTCCCATTTGTACTTCTAGTGTAAAAGGGTTCTTCGCAGCTTCTGCGATGGCTTCATCCAATTGTCTTCTTCCTCCTTCCTTTCTACTATTCATCAACTCTCTCATCTCTCGCTAGTTCTTTCAAGATTTCTTTGATTTGCCTCAGAACTTTGCTCTCTGCTGGTCTTTTTAGCTCTGCTTCTCTCCTCCTGCGCTCATGCCTGCTTTGACCTTCTTGTTCGTTATTTTCTTCTCTCCTTTCCCTGCGACTTTCTCCTTCATCTCTTTCATCAATTCGCACACCATTATACCTATTATTCTCTCTTCTGGGCTGCCTATCAGCTCCCCTCTGTATCCTCTCGTATTCTTCATTAATATTTCTATTGACACGATTTTGTTCTCGTCTCCTTTCTCGGTTGTCGTGATTATTCTGCCGGATTGCTTCTTCCAATTCTCGATTCTCCACTTCTGCTCTTGCTCTCTCCCTCTCGCAAGCTAAGCGTGCTTGTTCAATATAATGTCTCTCTATGTCATCCTCAATCTCCTTTTGCCTTCTCAGTGCTTCTCTTCCATGCAATATTACTCTTCCTTCAGTCGCTGGATCATTCGTCCCCTGAAATCGCCTAATTCCTTGATTTTCCTCATTCTGCTCCTCTTGGAAATTCTCGGGATGTGGAACATAACGATCTTCTGTTTCCTCTCTTCTTTCATGATGTTCTGAACTTGGACTTTGTGTTTCTCGTTGGTTTTCTACCTCGGCATTTTCTGTTGGTAAGACTCTCCTTCTTTCTTCCCTAGTTGATCTTGAACTCGATCTCGCAATGCTTCTCGATCTTCTACTTTGCAATCTCATATTCTCCATCCTTAATTCATGATTCTGTCTTGTCAAATTTGCTCGCTCTTCTGCCTCTAGTCGCCTCTCTTCATGTATCGTTTGTCTCAATGTTTCCAATGCTGTGATTTCTTCATTTCCTGGATTCATTTACCCATTCATTCTTTGATCTCCTTCTCCTTGTCCATTGTTTACCAATTGTTGCTCTTCTTCCCTTTCATCCTCAGAATCCGTCCTCCAAGTGTGCACACTTACTCTATCGTAATCCCTTTGTTTCATTTGCTATCGGTGGAATTAAAGCTTGGACATGATTCTCTTCATCATTCCTCATATTCATCCTTGACGATTCTCCTCTTTCATTTCTCCTTTCTCCAGCAAGTCTTCCACTTCTTCTCACCGGTTGTTCAAGTACATTTCTTCTTCTAGCCATTTCTCTTTTAGTAAATTTTTTGAAAATTATCTCAAATTTCTTTCTTGTTAATTCTCTTCTTTTAATGTTGTTCAAAGCCTGTTTCTAGCGCCAATATGTAGTTGCAGGAAATCCCACACTACACCCCTCACTATAATTCACTTAACTAATTCATTGAAAGATGAATAACCAAGAATGTTTATTAATTATCTTCTTCAAGTTTACACAGGAAAACAGAATTGTACTTAAGAAATAACAATCACTCTCCAAGTTTCTCTCTCCTAATGACTTATTTTTCAATTCCCCCCAAGAAATTTTTTTACAACAGACTTACTCATCCCTTTATATAGGGCAAGTACATAGTGAATGACAGCTAAGCTGTCCTTTATTTTCGGGAGTGTCTCGCGAAGTGTCGCGAATGTACAAGTATTCATACTCGCGACACTTCTTTAACCCTCGCCAGACTTCACATCTTCCTGTCGTCATCCAATGCGTCATTCCTTTTGATTCCTTGCGACTCCTTCGCAGTACTGTTGTTTATTATCCTCGCGAGTTTTGTACGTTGCGATATAATGATCCTACATTTTCGTTCGTGCGACTCCATAGTAGCTATAAAACTCAAAACAAACGTAAAATACATAATTTACAAGAAAAATAGCAAAGAAAGCTAATAAATAGGATGTATTCTACACCCTATCAAATTCCCCCACACTTAGACTTTGCTAGTCCTCGAGCAAATCAAACTAAAACTTACAACTTCAAAGCGTTCCAGCGTCCCAAGCATCCAAAGAGTTATGAGGACATAGAGTTTCTGCATACTAGTAATAAGAAGTTAGAAATACTAAAGAACATATTCTCATTCTTAAATGTTGAGTGAGAAATAATCACACCATAATGAGAGAACGCGTGTTTGAGAAACGATCAATAAGTATTTCGCCTCGACTTCTGCCTCACCAAAAAGGATTTTATGATAATTGCACTCAAAAAGACGGCTTTTTTATGGGTCTCACATGTGTGCATGTAGGAATGAAGAGAGAAATCCTACACACGTTTGAATGGTGGGAAGGACAACTTCCGAAATATTTTAAAAACCCACATCTTTTAATATTTTGAAAAACCATTTTTCTGACGATCTCTAAGAAAGGAAATCAACCACTATTATCGAGGCTGAGATTACTTACTCACCTTCACATCCGATTGCAATGATGATAACACCACTCTCACGGCATCCAATAGAAACGTCTTCCGCTCCTCGTCTTTATCTTCTTCGTCTTCGGTTTCAACTATTGATGATAAATTCTTGAATTTCGTAATTCCTTGACAATTTGTAACCTTTTTCTTAAATCCTTGTCGCTTGAAACTTCCTTATAAATTTTCCTTCCCCACGGCTTATTAAATAAAGATAAAAACAATGATAAAATTTTTCTCTTGTCTCATTTTTTTCTTTTTCTTTTCTTTCTTTCTTTCTTTTTTTCATTTTTCAATTTTTTTTTTTTTTTTTTTTTGAATTGAAGACAAGAGAAATAAAATACAAAACAAAGTGAAAATAAAACAAACCGTGGCCGTGGGAGAAGTATTTTTCCGCTTGATTCTTCACAACTTGTATCACCTTGAAATCATAAACTTCAACAATTCTCACCTTTTGATTCTCTTTGCTCTAGTAAATAAGTCTTCATACTTGGATATGTAATTACCTCATTGTATTGTAAGTCCTCAACATATATGTAAAAATCCTCCCTTTGTATGTTGCTTTACTTGAATTTGAAATTTGCTCTTTTTCTCATTCCGTTGCTTGTAAACCTTGAACTTCTTCAACTTTCCTTGTAAATTTTGATGTCGCTCCTTGTTGATGATGATGGTGTTTCTATGGACCCGTTGTTGTGGAGAGAATGGTGCTAACTGCAAATTGAACTACAAGAAGGAGGCTTTCATCTATAGACGTCACCCTCATGATTGACAAAATTAGCACTTAAGAGATCAAAGAGTAGTGCTTCTATTGGTGGGAGGTTGGGTAGCTCACCATTCTACCCGAAGTAACGTGTCGGTGACACACGCTCAAAAGAAAGCTCTTTAGTCGACTACAAAGAATATTTGGTCAGTGCCTCACATGATATAAATACGGGTAGTCTCCACTAATGATTGATCTGCAACTCTAATAATGCATTTCTCCCTGCTCCTAATTTTCATCACCGGCATGATTAAATCCATTATTTAACACTCTAACAAGCAAGAAATCCGAATGTAGTTCTCTAACACTTCCAAGTTCAATTATGTCGGTCAGAATTCTCTATGTAAACATACCTAGAAGTATGCTAGTGACTCTAAAATCTTTAAAAGTTGAAGTTTTATGTAAAACTTTTTTTTTTTTTTAAATACATGCTTAACCACTCCCCCACACTTAAACCTTACATTGTCCTCAATGTAATTGAATCCTCCTAGTAAAATCAAGGTGGGAAATTTTAACATGATATGGAACAAGAAAAATAAATAACAAAATAAAAAGCAAAAAGACAAGAAATACTAAACCAATGGGTTGCCTCCCATGAAGCGCTTGTTTTAAAGTCGACGGCCCGACTTGGCTCTTGTAAGATTCATTCCCCATATACTAACAATCGGAAAATTTGGGGATCCACCCATAATACCTGTTTTGCAAACAATAACTCCATACAAATATTAACACAAGAAAATAATAGTGAAATTATCGCTCGATAGAAATTTCCCCCACACTTATTCTCGTCCACACTCGGAAGTGTATAAAGAACATAGAATTTTGGAATTTCCATGTGTTCCTCTTGGCAAACTGCATGGTGTTAGAATCAAGTGTTTCCAATGGTGGATATCTAGAAACAAAATCATCCAAAAATACTTTGAAGCACATACATTCAAACCAATAAGAGGTAAAGGAGAAGAATCAATATGCAAAGAGTTAGACAAACATTGCACAATCTCTTGTATTATAGAATCCTCTTCATCCTTAAAAAATTCAAGTGAATTACTTACCTCTTGTATATCGTGGTCCTCTATTAAACCTTACAACCATTCTTCGTCGTTTTCTATCTTAACCAAAGTCTTGGCATCATTAAAATCATTGGAAAGTTCAATTGGGTCTTCCACAAAATCAATGAATTTGGTTTCATCCTCTAGCATCATCTCTTCAACATTCTCATCATCGGAATCGGGCCATTCACTAAAATGATTTTCGTCGGTATAAATTGTAAGATCTTCTTGTGAGGGTGTTACACCGTTTATAACAATAGGTAAGTCACACCCAATCTCCTCCTTTTGAATAGGTGAAGGATCGTTATTATGATCCGGAGTTGGAATAACTTTACCCTTGTTACAATAATTTTCATAAGGTTCAAAATCATCATCGTAACCCATATAATAACGTTTTTCACGCTCTATTCTTAAAGCTCTTTTAGCTTCAAGAATTTCTTCGTCCGATGCTAGGCCTTCATCGATCAATTGATAGAACCTTCTCTCAAGTTCCCTCAAACTAGGTTGACTTGCACCAAGGAGATCATACATAGATTTAGAAGCATAACTATCCTCCCCTCCTCATGATTGTTCACTTACATACCCGTCATAAGGTTGTTGATATGTATGAGAATATCCATAAAGTGTGTATCCTAAGGATGGTTGGAAGTTGACATAATGTTGAGGTTGAAAACCTTATTGATTATTGTAATATGCTTGCTCTTGTCCACCATACATGGAAAACTGGCACCTGAAATAAAATTCTCAAAAAACTAAGTTAGATACGATATAGAATCTAACAAAGCAAGAATAAAGCAAAAAGAAAAATAAAAATAACTAAAATCATCCATTGCTAAACAACAGCTTAAAATTTGATGCGTGTCGTAACCACAACAAATTAATTAATATTTTTCCACCTAATTAACAAGTAATATAGTGTAGTCAAGTTCGTTCCCACGAGGAGCAAGAGATTCTTAGTTGTAAAAATTGTCACAAAGGGGGGATGTATAAAGCAAAAGAAAATAAGCAAAGAAAATTCAAAGTTAAAGTTGAAATCAATAAGAGAGACAAGATCAAAGAATCCTTCTTCGTTGCCAAACAATGATTCAAGTTATGTTTTTCATCCACATGTTATTAGTCATGATTATCACCAATAGTAGGATATCGAGGTTCGCTTAGCTAACCCCAAAATCCCTTATTTCACCGAGTAACAAGTCCGCTTAGTTATCAGATTCTATTCAAAAGAACCACCTTGAGGTTCTCTTACAAGATGTAATTCCCCTGAATGCATTAAGATTTATGAATTTAGGTTTAGTACTAGTAGTTAAACTCGGTTCGCTTGGTCCACTTTCTAGCGTTGTTTTTACACACAATCGCTCCACGGAATCCCTCCGCAAGGTCTTGTGTTTGGTACTTGTGTAAAAAGTCAAGAAACGATTACTTATCCCCTAACTTTCACGCTTTAGATCAAATTAACAAATCAATTTAGCGTGCACTCTAAACAATCTATCAATCAATCATGAATGAATAAACATTCCTATTAGTAAAAACAAACGATAATCATGTGAAAAACTTCAAAGTAGATTTAAAACAAAACTCAAACAATGTTAAGAACTAGGAATTCATCCTCAATCAATAATAAAATTAGCTACTCATGTTAAGGAGTTCACACACAAAGAATAAAGAAAAGAGAATTGTTGTGTGTAAAAGGTATGTAAAAGTGTGTAGAGAAATTCTCTATTTATAGGCTTCAATGTTCTCCAAATCTTCCAAGGAATAGAATCCTCATTCCATAATAATTCAATTTCCAAATTCAAGTCTTTCTCATCTTCCATCTTCTCTTTCCAAATTTGAACCAAATTCTCCATCCAATTCCAAGTCCAAGTTTTCACACCCATGAGTCTAGAATACTCTTCACAAAATTCTGCAATTTTAGGATCTCCGGAAAGTTGGTATTATGGCCTGAATTTTCCCGGAATCCGGCACCGGATAGTGTCTGCCGGTCACCTGAAAGTTCTTATAGTTAACAGAATATTCCGTCAGTCCACCGTTAAATGTGATCAAGATGGTCTTGATTAGTCCACTGGGTCAAAGAGGGAGAGTCGGTGAGTAAGTCACTCGGTCAGTTTGTCAAACTCGTCTTCCGGGATGACTCTCTTGAAAGGTGGCTGGATCGGTTATCGGACTCACTTGAGTCGACTCATGTTATTGGGAAACCAGGTAGGAGTTTTGGCTGTTTATGAGGACTTCCGGCCAAATTCAGGCCCTCACTTTTCAGCTCCATACCTGCACAAAATCCTAGCATACATCTATTTGTTCTTGTGTAGATTCAATCCATACTTCCCATTACATCTCACTCATTCTAATCCACAGCAGCCATTAGTCTGTAGTTCAGCTCATCATAAACCAAGCAGCACCAACTCTTTCTTTGCAATTTCACTATCCCCACATACTGCAGCTTCAATCATCCATACACTGCCTACTTCTCCTTGCACCTCCTCTCAGTATCTTTAACAACTACCATTTCAGTTCCTGCCAAACGACACCACTATCAACATCTCCTCTGAAACCCAGATTCAATCCAAAACCATCTCCATCTCATGTTCCAATCTTCAACAGCAGATAACCACCTTCTTTATCCCATTAAATCACCACCTGCAACTCCATCCAACCCTTGAATTTCAACATCATAACTTCTGCATCTTAACTCAACTACCAGTTGTAAAAACCGAGTCTTCTTGATCCGTGACAATGGCAGTGACACCCCAATTCAATCCTTTATCAATTCATCCTTATTCTTCAATTAATTTACCAAGATAGCAATCCATCTTCAATTTCTTCTTCTATGAATGTTCATAGATTCACAGAAAACCCATGGCAGCAGCAACTCAGTTTTTTTCTCGACACTAACATCATCGTCTCTTCGCGATTCCAATTCAGAAGTTAACCCTTTTTCGATTCAACAATCAGGCCCATCAAACCCTAGTTTCCTGATTCCGAATCAAACCCAACCTTCCTTGGTTCATCAATTCATCTCAAACTCGGCTTCTTTATTTCACTTCCAATTGATCAACAACAACAGCAACACTAAACCCTAACTCCTTCAATCCCTGGCTTGAATTCATCTGCAAACCCGTTTCCAAAACCTTATCAATTCCCTCAATCGACCACCAGTCATACCAATTTCACAGTAGCTTCCAGCATCGTTCTTGGTTCAATTCATTCACAAGGAAAACCCTAACTTCAATTTTTGCCATTAACCATCTCTAATATCTCAAATTTTATCTTAAGAACAAAGTATCTTCATGTCTCTGCATCGAACCCATCTTTAATTCTTCTCGCCTCAAGTACTCCTTCGATTTCTTCATAATTTCTCGATCTGGATCTTCACAATAATAGCAGAGCTGCTGCTTTTCTTTTCTTCTCAATTTTAGAGTAAATGGTTAAGAGAAGATAGCCTTCTCGATTTAGGGTTGTGTGGTCTGGGTTGTTCAGTGTCAGGTCACCTTGATAAGGGCTACACAGCTAGCAGCCCCCTAACCATTCTTTGGTTGTCTTTTAATACTCCTCCCAAAAGAGTTGCCCCTTAACCTTGATTGGGCTCCAGATAGTGTTCGCCCATGAAATGACAATTTTGCCCTTTTGCTCAAATTGGGTGATTTCTTCTTCTTTTCGTTCGTGCGATTCCATAGTAGCTATAAAACTCAAAACAAACGTAAAATACATAATTTACAAGAAAAATAGCAAAGAAAGCATAACCAATAGATAATAAATAGGATGTATTCTACACCCTATCAATGAGTTGGTGTTAATTCGAGAAATCGGTGAGGAAATCTCGCTTGTTCTTGTCGAATCACAGCCGGAATTAGTTAGGGTTTTGTGTGACTCAAATGAAGAAATCCGGACCAGAAATGAAATTGGGGGCTTGCTTCTGAATCTACTGTTAACATAGAAGAATATTTGAGGCGTTCCTGCTGTGTCAAATCGTTGAGAAGACAAGATGTTGGTGATGTTGATAGTCACTGCTAAGAGATCGAAATTGGAGATTAAAATGGGTTTCAGTGGATGATTAAGAGTTGGCAGCGAGATGGGTTCGTGGAAGAAGAGAAATTGAACTCAGGGAGGTGGTTGAATGATGGGTTCGGTCTGTGAGAGATGAAGATGTTGTTCTTGAGATAATTCGAGACATTAGAGATGGAATTGCACTGATGCTGTTGAAGTTGCTACTGCAATGGCATGATTGAAATGCCTTGGTTGGCTGAAAAGAGCATTGAGTTAGGTGGTAGTGGCTCTGGTGGATTGTTTACAAGGGTGTTATATTTCACAGTGCTAGTGATGGCAGGATGATGGATATGGCTGGAGTGCTGTGCAGTGTGGTGCTGTGTTGAGCTATTGGAGCTGTTAATGAAGCTACATATGATGCAGGAAATGGTGAATTGCAGTTGGAACTGGAACTGAAGCTGCAGAATGGTAATGATGTCGCAGGTGGTCTGAGCTACATAAAGTGGTGGATTTGAAGCAGAGAGGATGGCTCTAGTTTGAGCTGTTCTTAAACAAGTCTCAAACAAGGAAGAGGTGCTGCTACTAAGGATGGAGCTATTGTCGAGTGGAAGCTATGAATTGAAACTATGGTGGTATGAACCTAAGAGTGATCGTGGCATGAGCATATTGTGATATTTGAGTCTGCAATGAGATGGCAACTGGATGTAACTAAGATGATTCTGGTGGCATTGGACTGTGAATGGTTTGAGATTACAGAGTTTAGCTAGTGAGTTGTATAATAAAGAATGAATTATGTGGCCTGAGTATGCAGTGCTTGGTGGTGCAATTGTCTAGGATGGGTTCAAACTGCTGGTTGAGGAATCAAACTAGGCAGAGTGGAATGACTGGACCTGCAGGTTAAGGTGTTGATTGCAGTTGTGGTTTACTCTTGAGCTTAAATGGGTGTTTTCCAATTCGAGTTTACAACGAGAATAGAGACAGGAGAGGTGATTAAAGCTGGTGGGTGTGTTGAATGCTACGATTATAGTTGCAGGAACTGAGTTTAATATGTTGCAGACAATGGGAGAATGGACCAAGTGAGATGGTGGTATAGCTACATATGGAATTAGCAAAGGAGCTGAGTTGCAGGCATGTGTAGCTGCGGATAGACGATAGCTGGGAATGGATGTTAGATGAGAATGAATCAAAGCGAGGATCGAGTGAATTGCAGGCAAGGTTTGTGTTGCTGTGATAAAATGGGTTTGATGGCTAAAGACTCGAGGCACGGAATGTGGTCTTGGTAGCAATTTGAAGTTGATACTGAAGTTGATAGATGTATCAGATGCAGCTGAGTAAGGGGTCTTGAGACGGAACTGGTGGTGCAGTTCAGTTAGTGTTGCAGCTGTTGTAGCTCGGTGCGCAGTTGGAGGTTGCGAGATTGCAGGTGGTGATAAGGCTACATGATTGCTGCTGGATGATTGTAGCTGAACTGAAGATTGTTATTGAAGCAGCAGAAGTGAATGGGACAGATTGAAAAGATGCAGAGATTAAGGAGTTGCAAGAGAGCCATCATGGCTGGAAGTAAAGCAGTATTGCACAGTCATAGCGCAACAGTGGCATTTGGCCTATGCAAATGGCTCAGGATTAAGCAATTCAGCCCACTCAGCCTAGAGATTTCAGCTAACTCAGGTCTGACTAGACCACCTGACTCATATGACTCGGTTTGACTCGGTCTGATCGAGTTGACCCGAGTTGACCCGAGCTGACTCGTTGACCGGTGACCGGGTGGACTTTGCCGGTCACCTGAGCTATTTGCCGGCGACTCTTCCGGCCAATTTCCGGCCATAATACCAGATTTCCGGCGACCTCTTTTGGGGTATATTTCTATAGGTAACGTATCAATCCACCAAGCTGCCCATCTTTAGACGTGTCTATAAAGTGTTTTGAAAACACTAAACTGGTTCAGCTACTTAACATTTTAATAAACATGCCAAATCAAAGTGTGGCCTGTTATAATATGCATGGGATATGGTGGATATCCACTTAACCGTTAGTTACACCAAGCACCTTGTTACACCAAGCACCTTGTATAAGCAACTTGTATAAGATACTTAAGCAATAGTAATCTTAAGATGAGATTAACACCTAAAGCTAGTGGGTGTTGAATTGCATGGTTTGCAAGCTAGAGGTGTTATTGCTACATAACATCCTACATGTAGTGTGACATGTAATACTAGGTGGTGTATACAAGCTTACACCTAAGACATGTAGCGACTTGCAATGAAGCCTCCCAACTGGTGCTTTGCCATCGCCTAGTATGCATAAAACATAAAGAGTTAATTAGACCCCAAAGATAAACATCAAAGTTTGGCGACCCACCAGATACGCCCTTAATGGCAGTTCCAAATAGGGTAAAAGTCTTAATGGGAATTAGGTGTTGAAAATAGGTCTTCATAGGGTAATGATGGCTATTAGAGTGAATGGGACACGAATGGCTTTGAATAGGCGTAGTTAACAAAGTGACATGACGACTAACTAAGCGCCATAAATGGAATTGAATTGGCACAATGGGGTATTTGAGGGGTTAATTAGCAGAGAGATTACCATTTTCAGAGAGATCTTTAACAGAAGAGGAAAGGTTTAGGTTTAGCAAACTAAATTGAGAGTATGGATGATCCTTCCCGTGAATTCAACCAATTCCATCGGAAATCTTCCAAATGCACCACCAGTAACACTGGATTTGCACAAGCCAAGTCAATTCTCCCTTCTTTGAGCATAGAGGAATTGCAGCGAGTTAAGAGAAGATGCACGAGTATGAAATTGATCATCGGATTCAAGAGCAAACTCGTCGAGAGAGAGGCAGAAGAGGCTATTCAGGAGCGGAAGAAAAGGAGATTTGAGGCTCTCTACAATGCACGGGTACCCAAGTTCTTAGAATGGCAAGAACGGAAGGATAAGGAAAAGGCTGAGAAGCAGGCTAAGACCCCAAAGTATGGTAGTTCAACAGAAAGTGATTCCGATACCACGAAGGGTATGAGTATGAAGTGGAGGAAGTGGATAACAGTGACCGAGATTCGGATGCTGCGGAGGACAAGCAAAGGATGAATTCTTATCATGATGATAAGGCGAGAAGGCGATTTGAATATGAACTTGCCAATCCCAAGATTTTTGCTCACACCATGAGTGAAGGTGAACCTATTGCAGTGAAGGTGAGCCGTCGAATCGCTGATCTCGATGATGAGTCAAGTGAGGAAGAAAGGGAAGAAGGGGATGAGGATAGTGATGATGAATCATCATCCAGTGGGACTTCTCTGCACCACCATCGATAGCGAGGACTATGGCGAAGAGAGTCCGGATGCGATGAGGATGAAGTGTGGTAAGCTCATCGAGTTACCCGGAAAGGCTAGATTTTCAGGCATTGCATAAATCCCGAAACGATCAACAAGTTTTTTGCAAAACATCTTTTCTCGGTAATTTTCCTTCCTTCTACTCTTCCCGATGTTGGTGCGAAAGATGGTAAGTTTCTTTGTATTTTGAAAGTTGATGCGGACGGTTTTTTATGTTAGGTAGATTAGTAATATGCATCTTTGAATTTTGATTGTAAAAAGAAAGTTGTAATGGCACTGGTAGCCTGTCGGGTGTTTAGAAGTCGTATTCTGTTTGCTTTGTCCTTCTTTAGATGTAATTAAACTAGTTGTGTTCTTCCAGTTGTTTGAATTTTCAGCAGTATTAAACTTGTGATGGATGTATGTTTGAAGGGTTTGAACATAAAGTGTCAGTTTTTCTTGCTCTTTTGATTTCAACACTAATGACAGTAAATGTACAAACAAGCAATGTTCTTGGTGAATGATTCAAAATTTCCAATGATTGTTCAGTAGAGATGGGTAGGAATGACTGAATTAATGAATCAATAGGGTATATAAAATGATGTTTAAGATGGTGGGTATTACTCCAGTTTATAAAATTTTGTTGGAGTAAGATTAATTCAAAGACTATTTTAGGCCCAATTCCAAAAAAAAATCTATGTGCAAGCCTATAACTATTACTACTAATCCTAGCATGACAGAATATTAATTCAACAATCGGATAGCCAAATCCAAACTCATCCAACATTGCTAAAACCCATCTGCATACAAAACCCCACCATGATTTAAGAATCAATTTTTTTTTAAACAATCCATACATTCATTCTCTAGTTAACAGAAAAATCCAAACAACTACATTCTATCACCCGGCTTGTCGCTTAGTCCTTGGAAATGGTTGCTCGGATGCGGTCGTTTGAGAAGCGAGGATCTTTGTTAGTGCTTGGTGATTTCCTTGCGATTCTACCCTTAATGTCGTCCCGATAGTAATCATCCCTGGATTTCCTTTGCGGGTCAAGTTTATCTACCTTTGGCAATTTATACTCATTCCGACAAATAACGTCAGATCTTGAATTCCTCGTCGACTTCATCACCAGCATATTTCCAGATTTGGGTAGGTGCACCTAACACAATAGACTTTTTTTTTTTATTTTCTGGGTCTGGCACATAAAATATCTGCTTAGCTTGGGAGGCTACAACGAAAGGATCATCTTGGAGTCCCAACTTATCAAGCTCAACCAAAATGTAGCCAAGTTTGTCTTTTGAGACCCCGCTTTGGTAACCCATTTACACACGAAAAGTGGCACTTTCGCCGAATGATATGTCAAAGCACCCATATCTCTTGTAAAATACCATAATAATCCGCTTGATTAAGGGTAATCCCCGCTTGTCTAATGTGCGTGTCGATTGCCTCTACGTAAACCCCGCTATTGCAGTTAACGGAACCATCATGAGATTTTGTGCGAAACAGGTATCCATTGATGTGATATGCTTCGTATGTCTCTACTTGTGCATTCGGTGGGATTGATAGCCACCTTAAGTCCTGATTGAAGTTTTCCCTAGAGTCTGCCCACTCACTCTCAACCTGAAATACATTACAAGGATTAGCCTCTGTCTCAACACAAAAGTTACATAACAAGAGTGACATTTTCTGCAAACTCTTACCACTTTTTGTAACCATTTGGCGAACTCTTCACGATGTTTTTGATCTAGCTGTCTATCACTCATACCAAGATATTTATCCTTCAAAAAATTCTGGTGTCTATTTGGACAGTGCAATGATTAATGTTATTATCTTTACAGAAATTCGGACATAGAATCAAAAACTAAATAAAAAATGAGGTTATTTGGTTAGATCTAGTTATACTTACTCAACGTAAGGAGCAACTTCAGGCAAATTCCGCAATACATAGAAATGCGCTTTATCAAACAGATCCTTATTAACACGAGGAAACTTAGGATTTGACATTGGTTTTCCCCTGAAAGAATAAGAATCTTCGCCAGTGTCATATGTGTTGAGTTTGTCTGGTGGAATTCCGACTGTATCATTCATGCTTTGTTGGTGCTCACTGATAACCTCAATTGTCTCTTCCGCAAGGTTCCCTTCAGCAATGCTTCCTCCTGTGCATTTACATTTTCGCACATGCCCTTTAATGACCTTCATGCACCTTTCAAACGGATACATCCATCGGAAGAATACAGGACCACAAATTTGCACTTCCTGGTAAGATGCACGGATTAAATGAACCATTATGTCGAAAAAGGATGGAGGAAAGTATTTCTCGAGCAAGCACAACGTCACAACGAGATCCGATTGCAATTTTTCTAGCTCGCCACCTTGATTTCTTTGCTAGATATTGCCCTGAAAAAGAAACAAAACCTCGATAATAGCATATCTTGTTGGCCGTGGCATAATTGATTTAATCGCAATGGGCAAAAATGTTGCATTAGCATGTGATAATCATGCGATTTTAGTCCAATAAGCTTTCGATCTTTTCGATTCACCGGTGTTGAAAAGTTTGAACAATACCCTTGTGGAACCTTTATCTCGGATAATGTTGCACATAACTTGTCCTTTTCCTCCGGGCTTAATGAGTGACATGCTTTGCCTTTAGTATATATCCCCCTTTGCCATTTTCTCGAGGTTGCAACTCGTCTCTAAAACCCATCTCCTTGAGTCCATTCGAGCAGCAAGGTGGTCTTTCGACTTAAATTCATTGTTCAACAATGTTCCAACGATACTCTCGCATACATTCTTTTCGACGTGCATGAAATATATGCAATGGTGGACAACATGATACCGCTTGAGTAGGGGAGGAGCCGGAACCATATATTGAACTTTTTCCAAAGCGCCTTTCGGTCTCCTTATCCTTCCCATTCTCCTTCCCCTTCCCCTTTTTTGGGTTGATGGTCTTTTCGATTCTCTTCATCTTTACACCTCTTCCAGGGTTATCCTGCACGAATTCCACCACAATATTCTTCCGTCCCTTTCCCCATTTATTCTTTATAGACTTTACCTCATTGTATATTTGTGACGGGGTCATAAGTTCCGAGCCTCTTGATTTCATCTTTTCCGTTGAACCCCTTCGATGTCCGAATGGATGATTGTATGGTAGGTATCTTCTATGCCCGGTATAAACCTCTTTTCTACAATGTTTTAGCCTGACATAGTAAGTATTTCTCCCACACACCTTACGGGCGTCTCGTCGTCTGGTAGGGGCAGCCACACGATGTACCGAGAGCGGGGGTAATCATTTATTGTCCATAAAACAACCGCACGTAGAGTAAACATCTCCTGTTTCAGCGCATCAAAACATTGGACTCCCTCAAACAATTCCTTGAGATCCTCGACAAACGGTTGTAACATAACATCAATGTCCTTACAAGGCCCCCTGTAGTTGCATGAAATCCTACACTACACCCCTCACAAGAATCTATACAATCAAATCATTTTAGGATGAACAATTGTAATTTTTATTGATTAAACTCTTTAAAATGCTTACAAGATGAAATGGAAATTAGTTAAAGAATTACAATCACTCTAAACTTTCTGTCTCTTAATGACTTGCCCAACACTCGAAAAAGATCTCTCCCTCAGCAGACCTGTTCAACTCTTTATATAGGGTATTACATAGTGGATGTCATCTAAGTTGTCCTTTATTTTCGGGAATGACTTGCGAAATATCGCAAGTGTACAAACATATAATCTCGCAACTCTCTTAGATCTCGCTAGGTATTCACATCTTTCTCGTGTTTTGGCTGTCGTCATTCATTGCGTCGTTTATATTACTCATCTGCGATACCTTCGCAATGTTGTTGTTTATTGATCTCGCGAGGTATTAATGTCGCGATATTCTGATCCTACATCTTGCCTCTTCTCATGTCTTCTATGCGAATAAGAGAATGTCATGAGAACTAGTATTTCTGAAATGCCGCAACTGTTCATCTTTATCTGTTTTTGATATGACCCCGTACTTTTACACAGAATTTATTACACATGTTTCTTCTTCCGCTCTTTTCTTGAAACGTCTCTTTCAACCGTTTATTCTTGACCATTCACGTCTCCTCTCGCATTAAATGTATCTTCTCGAGAACTCTTCTCTATATATAGTTTTCTCACCCTCCTCTTCTTATTTTTTACTTTCTCTCTGCAATTTTTCTTCAATTCTCCTCCTCCGTAATTTACGTTTCTGCTACTGTAAATATTCCTTTTCTTCTTTCTCTTGATCTTCAATTCTCTATTCATTCCCATATTCTGAGAATGGCTCCATCTGGTTGTAGATACGAAATCCTTTTGGGTGAGACTCAAAAGAATTTACAAGAGAAGGGTTTCACCTTATCCACTATTCCCAATCAAGAATATTCATCTATTCTTTCTACAAAATTGTTTACTGATCATCATTGTGATGATCAGAAAATCATAATTTCGCTAGGTCAGCTCCTCGTAGGTCTTCCCATTCCTCTCTACAATCCCGAATTGCCCTTGTTCTATGAAATTCGTTCTCATGAGAAGTTCTCGCGAGCTATTTATCAATTAAGTGGGGATTGCATCCGTTTAATGCTTGAATTCGCCAATCCGCGTTATTGGTAAGGGATCTCTATATCTGATGAAGTCGGAGACCCTAAATTCGCAAACTTAGAGATAGTTCTTTGAAAAGTATTGATAGAAAACTTTTTTTGAAAATTATGAAATGATAAATATGAAGAACGATAGATCTCGTTGGGGTGCACGGTTGAAAATAAAAGAGAACATTCCTAGCGACAAGATACTCATGCAAGATATCGATTGGCATTCTGGAAAGAACAATGTTCCTCGCCATTCCAAAGACGACAAGTGGTGCGTCTTTCCGTTATTTGTGAACGGACCTTACATTTCAGGTTCCAATGTACTCCCTGCGAATCTCGCAAACTATCATCCTTGGGTATTTAATTGGCTCGGGAAAGCAAAAGAGGTATATTTCCTAACTTTCACTTACTTTGCAATCTTCACTTCCTCTTATATCTAATCTTGCGAACTTTTAGATCATCAAATTGAGAAGAAGTTCGAAAGGAATCCAAAGGCGAGTACCACCGGCGATACTCCGTTCAATCACGGATGAAGTAAGAAATACTTTCTTTCGCTATTTTTAACAATATTGTTGCCTCTATTTCTTATCTTCATTCATGTGTAAAGATTGGTGTGGAAGTTGCCGGAGAAGAAACTTCTGAAGCTTCGAAGGCCAAAGGAAAGGGTAAAAATCCTCTTCGCAAGGGGAAATCCACTGCTCCACTTTCTAAAAAACGGAAGATTCACTCTTCTTCTCGCTCAAATCCTCTATCCAAATGAGAATTCGATGAGGATGATGACGATGTTGATATTTCTTTCGAGAAGGAGGATCATCCTATTTGAGTCCCCTATGGCGCAACTGTCCAATATCTTCTCAGATTCCATGCAAGGAATTGGAGATGACCGCCTTTCGAATACATGCGAGGCTCTCGCAAACATCTGTGATGCTTCCTTGCTAGAGGGTAATGATTCTCTTCAGGGGGTTTCCAGATCGGTGACTCCTAGCTTCTTAAATGCACTTGGTGCCTTGGTACGTCTACGTCTGTATCTCTTTATTGCTTCATAATTTTAATTTTAAATCATATCTTGATAATTTTTTTATTTTTCTTTGTAGTCTGGGAGAGCTTCCTTTGTTGTTGCCTCAGATCTTGAGAAAAGGCGCAACACTTTTGAAAAGAAATATCTCCAGCTTCGCAAGAAGAATGAAGAGTTAGAAAGTGACGCTGCGGTTCTTCGCGAAAAGACTCAATAACTAGAAGCTGAATCTTCCACACAGAAGAATAAAATATCTAGCCTTCAAAGTGCTAATCAGCAACTCTATGGTATAAAATTCTTCTTTTTTCCTTGCTTTTACTCTGTCATTTATTTTTCTTTATCCGACATATCATTTTATGAGACATTTATAATCTCTCTGATGAAGCCATTCTTCTTCACTCATTTCCCGAGCCTATGGATAGTGATGCTCTTCTTGTTCATCTCAACGAATCTTTAAACAGTTCTTCAAATAACAAAATTAGATATCTTCCACTAAACGAACTTCAAACCCAATTTCACCTCTTAGAAATTGATCATAGATCTAGTTTGGGTTTAGACAACCGATTTAAACGTTTATACCTTAGTTCCCACGAGAAAACTAATATTTTAAGGAAGAAAATTAGTAACCTTATAGATGACAAAGATCGCATTGCTAATCAAGGTGCCCAAGCGTTAGCGAAATTTCAAAAAACTCTTTTTGAAGTCCAAATTGAACGGGATGAATCTCTTCGTCAAAATCCTATACTTAAGGAGAGAGAGAATCAAACTCGTTCTCTTCTTCTCATAAATAGTGACGACGAATTCGCTTGGGCTGCGAAAGTTCTAGATAATGCCAGAAATAACTTAGGTGTTAACGTTAGCCTTCACGCTGAGCGCATCTTGCCTTGGTTAAAGATATGATTTCGAGCGAGAGAAGGTTGTTAGTCGTTCTTCTTTACTTTACCGCTTCTTTTTGTGAAATTGCTATTAAGTTACTAATTCATTGTCATATGTTCAGAAGTTTGAGAAGAGGTTTCGGACAAGAATTAAAGAACTTGAATCGAGAAAGGACAACTTGCAAAGGACTTCTCTCTTCGCAACGACAAGTATTCCAAGTTGAAGAAGCAAATGCAAACCCCTACCGTAGCGAATTTCAAGAACGATGTTGTCGCTTCGCAATCAAACTATTAGGACGGGTCTGCGATGACCACAGTATTCCTCTTTCTTCATATCCTTGTCTTCTTGATGAGATTCCTGAAAATATGTCTTCCTTGGATGTCTCTGATAGTGATGCTAGCGAAGAAGAGGAGTCCGATGAAGAGTCTGATGAAAAAGAAGAATGAACTAAGAAATAGCTCCATTTTCTTCTTTCTCTTCTTGTAATATCTGTACATTTATCCTTTTAGTCTTCCATTTTTGTAACTTCTTTTGTAAATCTCTTGGATCTTCAAATACAAGTTCTATTTTGTTGTCTTTTTCCGCACATGTTAAAAGAACAATTCTTTCTTGCAATCTGATTAATCAATATTATGAGTGCGTAAATCTATCATATGAAAATAAATAACAAGTTTATATCCTATTCATTCCCATATTTGCCTCTGTTTATTTGTTTTCAAATGAGAGATTTAGTCGAGAACCTTTAAGTAATAATATGCCTCAGTTTCGAAACTGTTGCTGCTAAGTCTTCGCAAGCAAATTTTTCCTGATTGTTTCCATGTATATACTCGCAAACTTGTTTGTTTGCATATAACCATTTTCGCAAGCTTATTTGCTTACTCATTTTCTTGTGTGATCTTATTTTTCCTTCCTAGTTAAAGGTCTTATTGCGCCACCCCTCGTCATTGTGACAAAATCGCAGGACGTCTTTACATTTTCATGTAATGACCCATTGATCTTGCCTTATCATTTCTTTAGTATTGTTGCCTCTGCAGGATTTTTTCGTTGCGACAATATGACAGGCCTAGAAGTTCTTACGAATTTAAAGACCCATGATATTGCCGTCTTGCGACGAAATCGCAGGACGTCTTTACATTTTCATATAAAGACCCATTGATCTCGTCTTATCCTCGCGTTAGTATTATTGCCTCTTCAGGATCATCGCACAAATATGAAAAGCCTAAATTTTCTTGCGAAAATAAAGCCCCGTGACATTTGCGTCTTAAGACACTTATCAGCTCCCTAATGGAGGGTTCCGCCCTTATCATCTCCCTGGTTGCCCCTTCAAGGAGGCGTACATCGGCCATACAAGACTAGCTCCTCCCATCCGGTCTTAACAACAACCAGTTGTTTTCGCAGTCTCTTATCCCTTATACCTATAGGGATTATGGTTACGAGACTGCACCCTAAGTGGAGTTTTCTTAGGGCCGAGTGCAGCATGTGCCAAGACTTGCCAAGAATGGCCGAGACACTTCAAATGCCCCAGGCACTCTTGGATCAACCGTGTACCTCGGCGCCTTGGTCATACACTGACTCCTTGGAAGAGACCCTCGGTCGTCCAACCAGGGTATAACCTTATATATATAGTTGGAAATCCAAGGTATCTCCCCCGGATGGGCTTTATTGACCCCAAATTTTCATAATTCAGGTTCCAGGAGCGGTGTAACCTTTTCCCTGAGCCATGTCAAGAGATACCCCCCTTATATGACGCACTTTAGGTCTTACATTTTCCTCTTGCGAAATATCATTCGCGAACTAGGGTGTACGCCATAAAGGTTCGTCCCATTCGTATATATCATTGATTTTTGATTATTTCTTCTCATTATCTTTGCGAAATTATCGCATAGTCTTGCTTTGTTTCTTTGTGATCTCATTTGTAATAACCATATTTTCATATATTTTGTCTCGCGAGACTTTCGCGTACTCCTTCTTCGATCGTCATATTCTTTGTACTTTTGACATGTCTTTGTCACTCAAAACAATTTTTTTTTTTTTTTTTTTTTACACTTTCACAAATCTAAGATCAATTATTCATTTCCTACACCTCTTATTTCTGTTACTCTCTGCTTCTTCATTTAAATTTCCTGATATTGTCTTTCCTTTTGCGAAACCATTGCAATTTCCAACTGTTTTCAGGCATTGGTTTAGCAATGTATCTTCATCTATCACTTCTATTGTGTCCACCATCAGTTTTTCCCTTCTTTGTTCTTCTTTGATGTTCTGCTTCCAGTTCTTCTTTTGAGCAGCTTCTTCCTCGCATGATTCCACATCAACTTCATAGCACTTTTGTCCCTCAACCCAATCTCTTTTTATGACTCCAACATCACCGGGATGAGCAAATTTGATGCACTGGTGGTAAGTCGATGCTACACCCAAGATCTCATGTAACCAAGGTTTCCCAATTAATGCGTTATAGGGGGACTCCACATCGACTATGCAAAACAAAATTTCAGTTGATAATCCTTTCAGTGGTATTCGCATACGAGCTTCTCCTTTAGGTTTATTTGCAGTGCCATTAAAACCATAAATTGTGACGCCCCAACTCTTAAACCTACTTAACTAATAGGATTACAACCTAATTGAAGCATCAAAACTAGATTACCGATTGTAAGAATCTTAATTACATAAAGTTTTAATAACAAAACCCAAAACTCTCTGATACCATATAAATGAAGGTCTTTCGAGTGTTAAGAATATACTAATGCGTTGTTTACAGTATAAAGAAAGGATACATACATATAATAAAGATACACTACATCACTAGATAAAATAAATCCTTAAGCTACGTGACGGATATCATCGAGCGCTCCACTGCTTTTGATTACTGAAACTGAAGTGGGAACGAATGAACACATCATCCCAAAGGGGTGCCCAATGGAAACAAATAACATTCAAGTAATCACTAAAATGCCCACAAAACTACTAAATAAAAACGATAAACATCTTTTACACGCAACATAGAGCAGAAGATTGCTTCAATTCATATCCCCGGATATTACGTCCATAGTGGTAATAACCGTGAAAGATCCACCTCCGGATGGATCTACGAGAAAAGAATTAAACAACCTAAACATATGTTATCCCAACCTCGTCTCACTCAATGGAGGAGAAGATGCTGGGAATAACTCCAGTCTCAAATGATAGCATGAATCCAGGTACCGTAAGATATTATCATGGAATGCGTACACCTCATAAAACCCAGGCCACCATCTAAGTCTAGAATATAATAATATTTTGATTACTATGATCGACCCTGAGGAGCGAGTTCACAAAAGGCCCAATCATTATTCGTTGACCGAAGTCACCGAATAATAACCATATCCAGTCATGAACCTAGAATTTCTTCCTAAGTCAATATCATAGTAACCCAGTCATACTACTAAGACTGCACAATCAAGTATAATATGCACATGAGTGACTTCCCCAAATAAAATAGTATATATAATAATCAACCGGGGTAAAGCCGGACTACTAGGTAATAATCAACCGGGGTAAAGCCGGACTACTATCTTAAGACAATAAAATGTAATACTATTTATCCGGGGTAAAGCCGGGCTACTAAGTAATAATCAAACAACGTAGCATTTCCCTACTAAACTTAGCCAAGAGCTATGGGGAAACACAGACACTCTTCGCGGGGAAATCACACAACGCATACTACACAACATACCCATTGAATTACAAACAATATGCTTACAGAAATTGAAGACTCATTAGGCTAGCAGATAAAGTAAACTTAGTGATTACAAGAAGGTTACAGAGTTCCCACCTGTTTTGATGACAAGCCATGCCTACCTCGAGTTCCACGATCCACGGGTTCATCCTTTGATTCGATCGTTGTTAATAAAGACTAACTGTTAATCACACAAGAACTCTAAAATTTAGCCAATAGGCTCACACAATATTTACAATACAATCTTATACAAGTCTCCAGTTATAGGATAAGTCAAATAACTAATGGTTCTAGTTTTGCTAATGGTTCCAAAACCTAGTATTAAGTGTGATTAGCATAATAATATCTACCTATCCAAATAGGGTCAAATTGGGTATCATCGGAAAGCCCTCGAGAAATGCTACAACTTTGCAGAAGAAACCAGAAGTTAATTCGGACCATAAGTGGTCCAAAACTCAAAAAACTATTTCTGGCCTTAAGCCCAAACTCATGGGCCTGCTCCGGCACGACCCACTGTACCGGCCCACTACCCGTTTGACCGATCCATCGGCTCAACCCACGACCCGACCCGTTAACCCGCTCTAGGACCCGAACTGGACTAACTCGCACCGGCTCAGCCGAGTCAGAAGCTAACTCGGCTGACTCACTCATCTTCTTCCCCAAAACTCAACTAATTTCTCCAAGTGTTGAACATTAAACACAGCTCTGGAGATCAACTTCAGAGGTCTCTATCTTACTCAATACAGCTCCAAAAGTATCAAAATTAGGTTCTATAGAATAACGAGTTTACTTTCTACAACTTTCTCCTACTGAACATTTTCTATATCTAACTCTTACCTGTCTTACCAAGCTCATACATATCACTACTCGTGACTGACAACACATATACATTCTCGACGGTTCATTTTCTAGCCCCCATATCTCACTCGATTCTCAACCAAACTGGAAGAACTTTATATGGACAGAATCAATATATAAAGGGATACAAATTACGTTCATAGAGATATCACTAATTCATTCTATAAAGTGTCTAAACAAGTGTATAGATACAGGCCAGTGAGCATAAATTAATTCACTTAAAACCATGAAATTTTATAATAAAAAGAAATAATTGTTTCTACTCTATTTCTATTTTCAATACATACCAAAATCACTAAATACATACTGGAATCCATAGAAGAGGTTACCTTAATGGTTTCATGTAGCTTTCACAATCATAATCACCATCATGAATAATTAATCATCATCTTTATTAAGAACAGTATAATGAGTTCTTCCTCATCATTTCATCTCTATAACCCAACCTTCAAGTTCAACCTAACCTCTTACCATATTCTACTGATTTATTCATGAACACCTCACTAATAGTTTTTCATCAATACATCATAATTAACTCATTTTCATTCAAGTATAACTCTACGGCAACAACAACCACAACCACAACCACAACCACTTCCTTTCTCTTTATCTAAATTAAGTAAATTAAGTTACTAGATTGTATCACCTACTCCCTGTTTCCATTTGAAACTGCCACCACCACCTTACATATCTCAATACCACCGGAAATCACCACCTCTTGCTTACAACACGTGAAGAGAACAAATGCAAACTCTCTTATGAATATACCCACTTACACTCCTATTACACCAAAAGGGTTTTATTATATCCATCCTTCGATAATTACTAAGGGATAGCCTTTACTAATCAAAGGTCAGGTCTGGTTCGGTCAAGTCCAAGCAACAGTTCCGGTGAACTGTGGACGGTCAACGGATGAGTCAACTCCGGTAGACTTTTGTCAAACTTAGGCACTAAACTTCCGAGCGTCGTTTCTCCCCATCCGGTGTCAGATTGGCGCGTTCAAGTAGTCCATTTCGCATAACTTTTCTAGATCTATCCAACGGTAATAATTTCATATCTAAATCGTTGTTAGATTAATTCCTATAAATTAATATTCGTGTTAACTAATCGAGTTATTAACGACCAAATCGTCTCTTGACTAGCCTAATAGCGTTGACGAGCTTGAGGGTCCTTACATAAATCTTATAAGTTGAAGGTATCAGATCTTCGTCTTTCCCTCCCATAGTCTTGTAAGTATGGTAAAAAAGGGATGTTTATAGAGCTTCCAGTATCAATTAAGATTCTATTGATTGCCCGTGAATTTTCCGCCTCATCATCTTCATCATCAACAGGTTTTGGGTTAATCTCCAATCTTACCACTAATGGACTGTCATGCATCTCCCGCCCTCAGGTACCTCTTCTGCGGTAAAAGAAATAATCTGCGTTTGCCATTCCTTTAGTGGCGATGTCTTCGCGATGTTCATTACTTCTCTATTGTTAGAATCTCTTGCGAAAACCCTACTGAGAACACTATCATGAAAATCTTAAATTGTCCTGCATTTAATGTACGATAGAGTTGCAGAACAAGTTTTGGATTTCGCTCCAACTTCTACTACAAATGTTTCTTTCCCTTTTGTTGTGTTTACTCGCGGAATTTCTAGTGGTCGTGGTAATGGTTGAGTCCTCTCTTCACATTTTAAGAAATGATTTAACTTCCCTTGGTCTATCATTCTGAGGATGATTCTTTTTATATTTCTGCAATCATTTGTTAAGTGTCCATGAAAATGGTGATAGGAACTGTAGTTGCAGGAAATCCTACACTACACCCCTCACTAGAATCCACACAACTAAGACATTTGAAGATGAACAACTATGAATTTTATTGATTAATTCTTTGAATGTTTACAAGATATAATGGAAAAGAGCTAAAGAAATTACAATCACCACAAACTTTCTCTCTCTTAATGACTTGCCTAACACTCGGAAAAAGATCCCTTCAACAGTCCTGTTCGACTCCTTATATAGGGTATTACACATTGGACGACAGCTAAGCTGTCCTTTATTTTCGGGAATGACTTAGAAATACCGCAAGTGTACAATTATATAATATCGCAACTATCCTAAATCTCGCTAGGTCTTCACATCTTTCTCGTGTTTTGGCTATCGTCATTCATTCCGTCATTTATATTACTCATTTGCGACATCTCGCAATGCTGTCGTTTATTAATCTCGCGAAGTATTGATGTCGCGATATTCTGATCCTACATCTTACCTCTTCTCATGTATTCTCTGCGAAGAAGAGAATGTCATGAGAACCAGTATTCTGAAATGCCGCAACCGCTTGTTTTTCATCAATTTTTGCCGATAAAATTCCGTGGATCAAGGATGATTGCTTACACGTGTCCAAATCATTTCCTTTTTACCGGCACATTTAATGTTATCCGGTTACTCCTCTCTTGTATATTTAAAGGGTGTTTATGGGTGAAAATCGTTTCTGCCGATTTCGGTAAATTCGGTAGGTGAGTGAGAAACGGTTCAAACCCTAAACAAATGTCTTTGCACGTGAGCACTTTATAGATTCGAGAGATCAATCATGCAAGTCCGGCCTAAACCAAGAAATGGCCGTTCCGGACTTGCTTTCGGTCACAAAGTGGAGGAGAAGGGTTGATTTGGGGAGGGAAGCAAAGAAAGGTGTTGAGACCAGAATAATTGGGAAGAGTAGTGTCTCGACTTGTATCGAGAAAGTGGAAGCTTCGGAAGCTTGCAAGAGATGAAAGCTTTTTGGAGAGCTTGCAAAGTTGCCTTTTCCGAGAGTGTAGTATTTTTCTCCGACCGAGACTTGTTGTCTCGGTGGAAATAGGTAAGACCTATTTATACAAGTCGAGATTGAAACGTACCACTGGTCTCATGAAGGAAGAGAGTAAAGGGTGAAATAATGGGAGGGGTGGTAAACGCATGGTGTTAATGGGTGAAAACGTTTTCACCATTATTTCCTCATTTATTTGACCGCTTTATTCCTTTTCACGCTTTCTTAATGTGAGCGTAGTGTACGTACGCAAGTCATGTGACAGCCAAACCAAAACCCCCGGGAAAGCATACCCCAGTTTATGTTGATATCTCGAGTGTTGGTTGCACCTTGAGTGCAAGTGGCGCTGCTAGTGGCGCATGTGGCATGTGCCATTGGCATGTGCGGAATGCCTTGGTGGTAGGTTGTACGTTGAGTGTAAGTGGCAATGCCAGAGCTGCTAGTGGCGTGTATGGCATGTGCCAATGGCATGTGCGGAATGCCTTGGTGGTAGGTTGCACGGTTTTCAAGTTAGGCTACCAGCGTGTGTGTTTGGCATGTGCCAATGGCATGTGCAGAATGCCTTGGTGGTAGGTTGCACGGTTTGCAAGTTAGGCTACCGCGTGTGTGTTTGGCATGTGCCAATGGCATGTGCGAGAATGCCTTGGTGGTAGGTTGCACGGTTTGCAAGTTAGGCTACCAGCGTGTGTGTTTGGCATGTGCCAATGGCATGCGTTGCCGTTAGGGCCGTGGCCTTGGTAAGAAAAGCTACCAATGAGCATGTTGGCATGTGCCAATGGCATGCGTGGCCGTTAGGGCCATGGCTTTGGTAAGAAAAGCTACCAATGAGCATGTTGGCATGTGCCAATGGTATGCGTGGCCGTTAGGGCCGTGGCCTTGGTAGGAAAAGATACTAGCGAGCATGTTGGCATGTGCCAATGGCATGCGTGGCCGTTAGGGCCGTGGCCTTGGTAGGAAAAGCTACCAGCGAGCATGTTGGCATGTGCCAATGACATGCGTGGCCGTTAGGGCCGTGGCCTTGGTAGGAAAAGCTACCAAGCGAGCATGTTGGCATGTGCCAATGGCATGCGTGGCCGATTATGGCCGTGGCCTTGGTAGGAAAAGCTACCATATCGAGCATGTTGGCATGTGCCAATGGCATGCGTGGCTGACTTGGCCTAGGTTGCATGGTTTGTAAGCCTAGGGCGCTATATTTGGCATGCGCCAATGGCATAGCGGCTTGGAAATATGGCTTGTGGTACGTGTTGGCATGTAACAATGGCACGTACGGCCATGTTGACCTAGTTGCACGTTTTGCAAGCCTAGGGCGCTATATTTGGCATGCGCCAATGACATAGCGGCTTGGAAATATGGCTTGTGGTACGTGTTGGCATGTGCCAATGGCACGTACGGCCATGTTGACCTAGTTGCACGTTTTGCAAGCCTAGGGCGCTATATTTTGCATGCGCCAATGGCATAGCGGCTTGGAAATATGGCTTGTGGTACGTGTTGGCATGTGCCAATGGCACGCATCGGCCATGTTGACCTAGTTGCACGTTTTGCAAGCCTAGGGCGCTATATTTGGCATGTGCCAATGGCATAGCGGCTTGGAAATATGGCTTGTGGTACGTGTTGGCATGTGCCAATGGCACGTAAGGCCATGTTGACCTAGTTGCACGTTTTGCAAGCCTAGGGCGCTATATTTGGCATGTGCCAATGGCATAGCGGCTTAGTTTGGCATGGTTGCCAATGAGTGCGATATGTAGTTTGGTTTTGGCGTCGCTGCCATGGTGCGCAGTGTGCGGCTTGGTTTTGGCGTTGTTGCCATGGTGCGTGGTGTGCGGCTTGGTTTGGCATTGTTGCCATGGTCCGCATGATGTGCGTCTTGGTTTGGCATTGTTGCCATGGTGCGCTTGATGTGCGACTTGGTTTGGCATTGTTGCCATGGTGCGCAGCATGTGCGGCTTGGTTTGGCATTGTTTCCATGGTGCGCAGTTTGCGGCTTGGTTTTGGAATTAGGGTTCTGTGTTTAAAACCCTAATCTGGTATTTTGAAAAAAATACCCCTATTAATTATTTACACATGAGTTAAATGCTCTTAGTTAATGTGTTGCGGGTAACACTAGGTCATGGGGTTTTACGATTTTACCCCTTGTTTAAAAACCACCATCAACATTAAGTCCCCCGCTAGCTCGGAACAGGGGCTTTGTCATGAGGTAAGCATAAGATGGTGACAAACTATCAACGTAAAACCGTAAAGAGAATTGAGGAGGCTTGTCTGACCTTTTATAAATAGGATTTGGAATCCTTGCCTCTGGTAGTTTTGCACAAATCGGGAGGCTAGCACAATTGGTGGGGCCGGTGCAGCTTGGGAGACGTTGGGAAGTTGGCGTGAGTTGGGAAACTGAGTGTGCTAGATGGTGGGACCGGCGCAAGGTGTGGAAGCTGTGCGTGCTTGCAGGCGTGACTTGGGCGGCCATTGGGAAGTCGGCGCAATTGGTGGGGCCGGTGCAACTTGGGCGACGTTGGGAAGTTGGCGTGAGTTGGGAAACTGAGTGTGCTAGCTGGTGGGACCGGCGCAAGGTGTGGAAGCCGTGTGCGTGCTTGCCGGGCGTGACCGATGTAAACAAGGAGGGAGTTTCTTCGGATAGCAAAGTTTCCTTATCTTGCTTTTCCTTCACGCGCGGCTTCGATTAGGCATCGTTCATGCCAAAAACTGGGAAGCGTTATGTCCCTCATTGCTTCCTTTCCTTTTTAAAGGTTCTCAGTATTCAAACCCAATGCAACCGCATCATCTCCCTCATTTGAGAAAAGGTTCTTCTTGTTGAATTTCTCTCGGTATGTTTTCTTCTTCTTTGGCTGACTTTGTCGTACACTTTACCGCCGCTTGCTGTATAAATGGAAAATTTCCCTTTTGTGCAGAGATATCCTTTTGGAGCATGCATCATTTGTTATGGACGAGGATGACCTAGTCGTTCCCCTTCCTTCGAATCCGTCCTTGTTGACCTGCCGAGACTTGGAGGACGCCGATTTAGGGCTCTATCTTACGAAATGGGATGCGGCGAGAAGTCCCCTGGCCATATGCCGGTTTGATATGATGGAATGGATGAATACGTGAATGTAACCTTCTGGCGAGCTTTTGGAGTTTTCGGTGCACATGTACGGATTCATGTTGAGAAATTCCCGCGGCTCGTAAAACCTCGATAGTGATGATGTTCTTGCGCTGCACCATGAAGAGTAGAGGACCTTGTTGTGGGTACGTATTTTTGGTGGACTGTTCTTCGTAGCTTTGACAGTGAAGGGATCCCGTGTATATCTTCCGTTCTCAAGTATGGTTTACGTGTTTCCATCTTTGTAGTAATTGTTGCTGCGGTGAAGCTCTGGCTGGTATCAACGAATGGGGGGCAACAATTCTTCGTAGGAGATGTAATCAGGAGAAACTACATTGTCGTGGTAACAAAGTAGGTTGGCTGATATTCTATGAGCTTCCGTGGATGTAAAAGGATTGGCTGGATGCGTAAGCGAGCAAACTGTCCATGATCACGAGTTTTGGCGAGATGGATTAAAAGGTGTCCATGACTACGAAGATTGGTGGTTGTGACTATGTTCCTTGATATGGGGAGTGTGGCGCACGACCCTTTGCAGAAGGAGTGGCATTGAAGCGAACGTTGAAGCGGGCCGGAGAACGTTGATGCGTAGCTACTTATGGAGAGAACGTTGATGCGAGCTACTACGGAGAGAACGTTGATGCGGAGCTACTTATGGAGAGAACGTTGAAACGACATCTTGCAACTCTCAGAGCCTTGACGGCTACCATTTTGAAGTCGGAGGCCGCGTCACGTTCACAAACTCGACATCCCTCAAGAGAAAAGAGGTTAGGAGTCCCGCGGTTACATCCGTTGATCGTGCTTTCTAGGAGAGGTTGGGGTTTGGGAAAGGCTTCTCGGCCGGAAACGCCGCTTTCCCGATGCGGTGCGGTTGAGAGATGCAAATATGTCTTGATGCTATGCCTTGGAGAAATATAGAATCTCACATAACTGTTTCATCATAGATCGCACGACTTTGTGGGCGAAGTTCCAATTATGAGGGTCCCGACTGGAAGAAGGGTCTCCGTGAACTCAGGAGAGTTGTTGATTTCCATTGCTTTTGATTTTGGAAAAGTCCTTCCTGATCTTCGTGTGTGACGAAATTGGATTGCTTATCCCCTTCTACTGGGCGTTCAAGAGCAACGCGAGCCTCTTCATCTATAACGCGCGTCCTGCTGAAGTATCTTTCGTCTTTTCATCGAATCAACAAGTGTTAAAAGGAGGTCGGCTTCTTAGGATCTTCCAAGATCTTGCCCTGATGGTGGAGTAGCGTCTCTGGTGACGGTTGGAGCTTTCATGCTTGAAGAACCGTTGGGGTGGCGGAAGTGGCTCTGGTTCTGGTGATCGTAAGTGTATCGTGCAGAGATGACACGGTTTTGATCACGAAGTGCTGGAGCCATGGCGCTGTTTCGAAGGGCGAGGATGGTGCTCGTATCTTTGTTATCACGTCATGGTGTTAGCGATAGCGCGGTAGTGACAAAGTGGGAAAGCATATCCCGACTATGTACTCCACATTTCTCTTTCAATTTGTTTTATTGTTTTCTTGTCTTTGGTGTAAACCGTAGCCATAGGTATGCCTTTCATAAACTTGTGGAAATACTTCATCATAAATAATTCTTCAAATGTCACCGTAGTAACGTCTGCTAATAGTGACAGTAATTGTTATTGTGCAAAGTAGGTATGTACGGGTAGGTGAATTTTTTTCTTTTTCTTTGAAAGGCAAACAAAGCGCCTGGTTTATGGTTTTTGTCTTCCTGGATTTCTTGGGTTGATAGATAAATGTTAGCTTTTGAGGATATTGGATTATTTCTGGGATGAATGGTTTTGATAATATAACTCGATTATGTTTTGGGAAAGGAATATTGCTTTTATGAAAGTGTGTGCTAGCAATAGGCACAAGACGCAATAGTATGGCGGTTTTATTAAGAACCTAAAAACAGATCGTATATCTTGCTGATCTCGAATTTACTCACTTCATAGGTTTTTGCGAACATGCCCCTCTCCATGTAAAGGCGGTTTTGCTGGTAGCATCGCCAGCAAGTCCTCAATCGCTGGTAGCATCTTCGGCGAGTCCCCAGTTTTCTCATGTAGTTTTTACAACTAGTAACCGGGTCATCTCGGTAGTTGCGGTCGGATTGAGTCGCCTTCCCCTACCATCTTGACATCTGGGTCGAAGGACGAGATCGATAGTCTGACATTGTAGCCGATAGATCAATCCTCCCGCTGTGGTCGTCAATTGTTTATGGGTGAAAATCGTTTCTGCCGATTTCGGTAAATTCGGTAGGTGAGTGAGAAACTGGTTCAAACCCTAAACAAATGTCTTGCACGTGAGCACTTTATAGATTCGAGAGATCAATCTGCACAAGTCCGGCCTAAACCAAGAAATGGCCGTTCCCGGACTTGCTTCGGTCACAAAGTGGAGGAGAAGGGTTGATTTGGGGAGGGAAGCAAAGAAAGGTGTTGAGACGAGAATAATTCCGGGAAGAGTAGTGTCTCGACTTGTATCGGAAAGTGGAAGCTTCGGAAGCTTGCAAGAGATGAAAGCTTTTTGGAGAGCTTGCAAAGTTGCCTTTTCGAGAGTGTAGTATTTTTCTCCGACCGAGACTTGTTAAAACGGTGGAAATAGGTAAGACCTATTTATACAAGTCGAGATTGAAACGTACCATGGTCTCATGAAGGAAGAGAGTAAAGGGTGAAATAATGGGAGGAGGTGGTAACCGCATGGTGTTAATGGGTGAAAACGTTTTCACCATTATTTCTCGATTTATTTGACCGATTTATTCCTTTTCACGCTTTCTTAATGTGAGCGTAGTGTACGCCGCAAGTCAGTGACAGCCAAACCAAAACCCTGGAAAGCATCCCCCGGTTGTGTTGATATCTCGAGTGTTGGTTGCACCTTGAGTGCAAGTGGCGCTCGCTAGTGGCGCATGTGGCATGTGCGGAATGCCTTGGTGGTAGGTTGTATGTTGAGTGTAAGTGGCAATGCGAGTGCTAGTGGCGTGTGTGGCATGTGCGGGAATGCCTTGGTGGTAGGTTGCACGGTTTGCAAGTTAGGCTACCAGCGTGTGTGTTTGGCATGTGCCAATGGCATGTGCGGAATGCCTTGGTGGTAGGTTGCACGGTTTGCAAGTTAGGCTACCAGCGTGTGTGTTTGGCATGTGCCAATGGCATGTGTTGCCGTTAGGGCCGTGGCCTTGGTAAGAAAAGCTACCAGCGAGCATGTTGGCATGTGCCAATGGCATGCGTGGCCGTTAGGGCCGTGGCTTTGGTAATAAAAGCTACCAACGAGCATGTTGGCATGTGCCAATGGCATGCGTGGCCGTTAGGGCCGTGGCCTTGGTAGGAAAAGCTACCAGCGAGCATGTTGGCATGTGTCAATGGCATGCGTGGCCGTTAGGGCCGTGGCCTTGGTAGGAAAAGCTACCAGCGAGCATGTTGGCATGTGCCAATGGCATGCGTGGCCGTTAGGGCGGTGGCCTTAGTAGGAAAAGCTACCAGCGAGCATGTTGGCATGTGCCAATGACATGCGTGGCTGACTTGGCCTAGGTTGCATGGTTTGTAAGCCTAGGGCGCTACATTTGGCATGCGCCAATGGCATAGCGGCTTGGAAATATGGCTTGTGGTATGTGTTGGCATGTGCCAATGGCACGCACGGACATGTTGACCTAGTTGCACGTTTTGCAAGCCTAGGGCGCTATATTTGGCATGCGCCAATGGCATAGCGGCTTGGAAATATGGCTTGTGGTACGTGTTGGCATGTGCCAATGGCACGAACGGCCATGTTGACCTAGTTGCACGTTTTGCAAGCCTAGGGCGCTATATTTGGCATGCGCCAATGGCATAGCGGCTTTGAAATATGGCTTGTGGTACGTGTTGGCATGTGCCAATGGCACGTACGGCCATGTTGACCTAGTTGCACGTTTTGCAAGCCTAGGGCGCTATATTTGGCATGTGCCAATGGCATAGCGGCTTAGTTTGGCATGGTTGCCAATGAGTGCGATATGTAGTTTGGTTTTTTTGCGTCGCTTCCATGGTGCTAGTGTGCGGCTTGGTTTTGGCGTTGTTGCCATGGTGCGCAGTGTGCGGCTTGGTTTGGCATTGTTGCCATGGTGCGCAGTGTGCGGCTTGGTTTGGCATTGTTGCCATGGTGCGCAGTGTGCGGCTTGGTTTGGCATTGTTGCCATGGTGCGCAGTGTGCGGCTTGGTTTGGCATTGTTTCCATGGTGCGCAGTGTGCGGCTTGGTTTGGCATTGTTGCCATGGTGCGCAGTGTGCGGCTTGGTTTGGCATTGTTGCCATGGTGCGCAGTGTGCGGCTTGGTTTGGCATTGTTGCCATGGTGCGCAGTGTGCGGCTTGGTTTTGGAATTAGGGTTCGTGGTCAAAAACCTAATCACGGTATTTTGAAAAAAATACCCCTATTAATTATTTACACCTGAGTTAAATGCTCTTAGTTAATGTGTTGCGGGTAACACTAGGTCATGGGGTTTTACGATTTTACCCCTTGTTTAAAAACCACCATCAACAAAGGGGAATTCCTTAAGAAAGTATTTCTTTTCTTTTACTTCGTCTTCTTCATCGTCTGCAACTTTTTTACTGCTGTTTTTTCTTCATCGTCTTCTTCATCATTTTTGTGCTATTATTCTTCTGCTACTGTTTTCATCTTTCTTTTTCTGCTACTGTTTCTATGGAGCCATCAAGGTTTGTTAATTTTGCTGAATTTGATTACTTTGTGATTGATCTCTCTTATTGAAGTTGTTTTGTTTTGATATTGTTCTTCTTTTAATGGTTCCCCTGCTGTTTTTGTTTTAGCAAGAACAAATCTAACACCAAGTTCACCATTGTGAACCCTAATATCTCCATGGGTTCACAACCGAAAAACACTGTCACTAAAAGAAAGCATGCGCATAACAAGGTATTTAAGAAACATTTACTCTTTTAATAACAATATTGTTGCCTCTGTTTCTTATTTAACTTGTAATTCGCAGGATGACGGAAATGTTGATAGGTCCCCCAAGAAGCCTCGCCGTTCTAAACCTGTTGCACCTGCTGTTTCCTTTCCTACATTCAAACTTACAACTCCTCCTGCGAAATCTTCGCAAGATAAACCTACTGTTTCTTCTTCCGAAAATACTGTTGATGATACCACTCCTATGCCTGATTTTTTCATAGATCAAATCCTCATAATGATCCGTAGCGAATGAGCCCATTTCTTCTTCTATTGTCAATGCCTCTACCGTTTCTCCAGTCATTGATCTTCAAGAGACTTCCACTTCTCATGATATTCCTTTAACAAAAAATGACTCATCTCTTCCTTCTTCTATCGCCTTTACTTCCTTATCTGAGCAAATCCCTCTTACTAAAGAAAATTTGGAAGGAATAGATGTGGCCTTCAAAGTTATATCAGATATTGTGAACGATGCCAAGAAGACTTCCGTCGATCCTATCAAATCTGATGTCTGCGAGATTTTGAACAAATACCTTGGCTTCGATAGAATTTCGCAAACATCTTTGGAGCAAGAAGTTAATACTTTGAAGAATGATATCCAAGTTATGACTGCAAAGTGTAATATTCTCCAACTTGAGAATCAAAAAATTCAAAATGTTTCGCTGGATCGTGACAATCTTCGCAAGAAGAACGAAGAATTGAAAGGTACAATCTTTTTTTTTTTTTTTTTTTTTTTTTTTTTTTTTGATCCTCAAGCCCTTGTTCGCCCTTCAAGCTTTAAACCAGAAGCGAAAAATGGAGATATATCAGTTGGAATCAACTGTTGAAGAAGCTCGAATGGATAGAGATGCTTGGATGGAGCAATATAACCAATTAGATAATCTTCATACATATTCTGTTGATCAAATAGATAATCTTTCTAAAGAAAATGCTGATTTAGTTCAGGAACAAGGCTCATTAAGTAATGAATTATCTCGCCTCTCTTACTCTTTGACTAAAGCTAATTTGGAGTTGGAAACTTTATCAGATGAGAATGGAATTCTTTCTCAAGAGAAGCGAACTCTGTTAAACAAGGTGGCGATTTACTCGCAACAGTCTAATGTTTGTCAAAAAATATGTAAAGAACAAGAACAATCTCTTCGTTTGCTTAGAAATCAACTCGAAGAAGTTACTGCCGAGAAGGATAAACTTATCCAGGGTATAATAACCTTAAGTGTAAAGGCGAACCAATTCAAGGATCAGTGTTCTAAGTTAGAAAAGTCAAATTCTTCTCTTGCGAAAGAAAATGCCTTACTTGTTTCGAACGAAAAAAGCTTGCGATCTCGACTGAAAGGTTTAATTGGAGATAATTTTGATAATGCCATGGATCACTTGGAGAATAGTTGTTCGGCTTTAATCCAATATTTTACCTCGCAAAAGGAAGGTAGTCATATTATTTGACTACCTTAATCCATTTATTTATTATTTTGTGATATTCTCCTTGCGAATTCCAAAAATATGCATAATTTTCTATGTTCTTTTCTTTTGCAGATTCTGAGAAAAATCTTCATTCCTCTATTGCCACTCTAAAATATGACTATTTAAAAATTCGCAAAGAAAATGGAATAC
>JAJJWW010016683.1:0-22406 GCA_023531295.1 Papaver armeniacum
ATACTTTGAAAACAAGAAAGTGACCAAAAAAACCCGTAGTAACCACGTGCGAAGAATCTCGCATGTAAACCACGTAGCATTTGCGGTTCTTCCCCGTCAAAAATGCAGAAAAAACGTTCAACAAAAAAAAAATTGTTTTTTCGGAGAAACCCTAAACAATTTTGGCGGTGTAAGAATTTGATTTATGTTTTTGATTTCGTTCAGCAAAATAACATCTCAAATTCTCATCCCTGTTGAACTAATTTTCAGTGAGATCAAAAACTAAAAACCTAGTTTACAAATTGATTTTTGAAAATGGTTACCAGAAAAATCAAAAGAACTATTGAAGAAGTAGAAGTAATATAAGATGATAGTACTGCTACTAGGTCATCATAAGAATCGAGAATATCAAAACGAAGATCAACGAGGAAGAAGAGTAAAAAGGTAGTAACACCAAAATCAAAGAAGAAACCTGTTGATAGTCCATCAGAAAATGATTCTCAAGAGTCACAAAGACAGAAAGCAAGAACACGGAGTAAAAAAATTGCAAAACCGAAGAAAGGTACTATTTCTAACACTTTTAATTTGTTTTTTTTTTTTTTTGTGTTTCTGGGACATAGATCCACCAGTACATATGTGAAGTACTGATAAAAATGGTTTATAATTTACATGAAACTTGCATATTGTGTTTCTAGAACATAGATTTGCCATTACATAACTCATAAACTGTTGAATAATAATCAAAAGTGACATGCAATGTGTTTTTCTTTGTTTCTGATACATAGAACCACCAGTACATATACCAGATACTGAGTTTTTTTTTTAATGAATTTGGCTTTTTTCTTGCAGTACATAAGTCCAATATTGAATGAGTAACATTGTTTATGTTCCATATATCATTGTTTGTGTTTCTGACATGATGAATTTACAATACATAAGACCAGTACTGATTGTTTATGAGATATGATTTGGGTATGTAGTACATACGGCCAATACTGATTGTTTGTGTTTCAAACATGATGAAATTGCGGTACATAAGACCAGTACTGATTGTTTATGAGATAATGATTTGGGTATACAGTACATAAAGCCAATACCTAAAACAAAACTAATTAAATTTTTGCATGAAGGGTATGCAAAAAATCTCTAGAAAGTTGTATAGATCTGGTTTCACAGTCTGGTTGCGAAAATGAAGTCGAGCAACTATACTTTGAGTGAAGCCCAGTTAGAAAAGATAGGCGAATCTTCTTATGGACATATATTCTTAATGTTCTGGTACACTACATACCATTGATACATTTAGATTCAAGAAAATCTTCTAATTTGGACCATTATTTTGTTTGTACCATTCATCCCTTGCAACTACTAAATTATAGTTTGTGCATCGTTTATCATGGTATCTCTTTATATAAACACCCTAATAATTCCACGATGTTCTATCCCTTTTCTATCAATAAATTCAGTACAAGTGTTATGTACTTGTGTTATCCAAGTTCTGTAGATAGTACCTTGGGTACTAGTGCGGATATGGGTATGCAGTGAAAAGAAAATAAATAATTTCTATCTTAGAATAAATTATCTTTCAAGGAGTGGATTAAAGTCTTGCATTTGTATATTTTCCTAAGCTGACATACAAAAGGAGTACATAGTTTATGCACTTTGTTTTCCGGGTCTTGTATACTTTTGCACTTTGTGGTTTTTCTGATTCCGTTTTGTGTTGTTTGTGTAATGATTCACAAGCTCGTCAACGCTATTTGACCGGTCTAGAGATGATCAAGAGGACCGATTTAGCCGATAATACTGGAAACTAATTAAATACGAACATTAATTAATGGAAATTAATAAAATAATAATTTGAAAATTAATTTAATACCATTAGATATATCCAAAAATTTATGCAAAATTGACTACTTGAACGCGTTATTCGGATACCCGGACGAAAAGATACGGCGACGGAAGTTGAAGTCAAAATTAGTCAACTCGACCTCACCGTTGACCGGACTTTTGTAAATTGATCTGAACTCTAATTGTAAAACTAAGGTTGGCCTTGGAGTTTTGTTTGAGTTGGTAGTAGTAAATCCAAAATTGGTTAAGAAGAGTGTCGGGCTATATCTATAGGAATTATTCAATTTATCTTGTTCACGTGGGTTAAGGTGGTGGTTGACGAGGTGTCAATCTCACAAAAATAAATTTCTCTACTTCTCTTTAACTAGCAAGTAGTATAATGTAAGTAGGATCGTCCCAAGGGAGGTATGAAGTTCAAGTTGTTATGCAAATACTCTTAGCAAAGATGATTTTTGTTGTAGAAATCTTAAAATTGTAAAATGTATTCAAATATGAGATGCAATTGATTAAAGGTTCATTCTAGACCACGGAATACAAACCAAATTGATAGATAACTATATTCTTCACATTATCATGTTACTAACAACCCTAGAATAATTAGTACGCTCAACTATTCCGTTACTATCTCCTAGCTCACCGGATACTAAGCGCTCGACTACCTGGGTTCCTACTTGCCAAGTTTCCTAGAGGTACGCTTACTAGGTTTGACTTGAACAAGTGCTCTAAATTCTGTGAGATAAGGTTGCTCCTAGTGATGAACTCAAAGCATGAATCACCTACTAGTGTTGATTTCTACATATGGGTACTTAACAAAGTCCCATCATCAATACCCACATATTACTACTTGTGTTTATCTTCTCTAGACAATTACGGGTCGAAGAAAATCTAAACTAGCAATAGGATTATGAATCAACTATTTAATTTCGAACTTAAACAATCAACAAATAATCCATAAACAATAATAGCATGGTAGAAATCAATCAATAACATTAATTAATGCAAGAGAACAAGTTTTCATATCAAAAATAGATTCATATTTGGCTTCTTGAACTTCCTTAATCAAAGAGAGTTTTAGTTACTCATAATATTGAAGTTCATCATCATCAAATAATAATGGAAATAAAGTAAAGAAGATGAAAATAATAAATGAAAGCAAGACCCTAGCTCAGGCTCTCTTGCCAAAACTCCAAGAAGAATACGTGATACCTCCAAAAGAATAGAAACCCTTTTCTTTTATAGCCTTCCCACTTTCCAAAATTAAGTCTTCAAAGTCCATCACCCAAAAAATCCACCAAGCCCCATGAACCATGTGAGAGAAACCCATGTGAAAATACGTCCCAAAAATATGCTTTAGGAAAATGGGTTTTGGCCGGAATATGACCTAAAGTCGCTGTCGGTCACTGAAAAGTCAAATGGTCAAAGGTCCAACTCGGGTCAACTGAGTCAACTCGGGAAGGTAGGGTCAACTCGGTCCATTTTCAGCGAGTTAGCTCGAGTCAAGCGACTTGGTTGAACTGAAAGTTAATCAAAGCCAAGCCATTTTGCAGCCGGAGCAAGACACGACAAGATGGTCAGAATGCGTTGCATTGTCACTTCACCGCTAAGAGGCAGTGGTACATGCTTCTTCCGTTCCCAGTGATGGTGATGAGTGAGCCAGCTACACATTTGTAACGTAACTTCCTCTCCTCATTGATAGCAACATCTCAGGATCACTAGTTGTAGCTGCGCACTCAACGCGTCCCGCGTGTATCTACCACTCCGGTCGCCACCTTTTCCATTCTTAATCAACGGTCGATTGAAACCATCATACCAACACCTGCTTTGTTCAATGAGAACCCTCTTTCTTTGGCTCTAGTAATACCGACAAACCCATTAACTTCCTTGCATTGCACTTGCAACATCATTATTCATTCATAGCTCCATAATCCCGCCGTGAACTTGACTTGCTCAAAGCCAACAGCATCACTAGCCCTGGGATAACTCCATCTGAGCTCAATTTCAACCCTTAATTCTTACACCTGCAACACCATCACCAGTGCTTCTCAACACAACATCAATTCATTAACCAACACCAAACTGCAGGATTGCTTCCACCTACAATTCACCGGCCAATACTTGCATTGTCCTCTCTTCTCGTGTCTTCCTTGGCTTCAATTCTCGTAGCCTTACCAACCAGCCTACCCTGCACAACCCATAAGCACCACTCAAGGCCATTTCAATTTTCAAAGCAGTATTGTACCATGACTTTTCTTCTTTACTTATTTCTTTATCACAATCACCAGATTCCACCAAGCAGCAACAGCAGAACCTAACTGCCATCAGAACCCATCTTTGTACAGCAGTAAGATACTCAAACCCACACTTGTACACTGTCCTGCAAAACAGCTCCAAACTCGAGCTCCTGTCACTACAAACAAAACCACCAATTCGAATTCATCTTCAAATCCTCATTAGCTCCATTCGACCCTTGCAATTTCTACTTCTCACCCAGACCCACCGGTTCAACCATCGAACCAAGACACTTGATTTTTGCCCTGTTGTCCTCGATTGCCAGCACCCTCACTAAAGCGCCAACTTCACACACAACTCGTAATTCACTTCACATGAATTACAACCCCGTAGCTCGAAACCGTGAAATGTTGACCCAAACCGATGGCTCCATTGCTTCTTAACCCTTGTTTCTTGGCATACATACAAAACGCCAACTTGAGCTCAAAACACCTGAATCAACTCATAATCGACCCCAAACTCCTAGCCAATTCCTCTACTTGATTCTCACCCAAGTACTCTCAGACAAACTCACGCGCGGTGGAACCCATGGTCGCAACCGCACTTCAATCTTCATCTGCTTCGAGAAATGGAATACAACACCAAAGCGGACCAATACCCATTGTCAGGCTCCATACACACTCCTCCATTCTTGCCCATTCAAGCCATCAAGCACCCTGTGGTTTCCAACCATTCATGTAGCAATCCACTCTAAGTCACCTTCAACAAAGCATCCAAGAGTATTACAACTCTGGCGCTTTCACTTCCAAAGTGCTCCACAACAGCTAGAACCCCATCTTCCGATGTATTGGAAAAACCCTCAACCGACTCCACCATATCTTATCAATTCTTCCCTGTACAATGAAACTGAACTGAACCCGTTGCATCGACAGACCCATCTCCTGCATCCATTGCCATCTTCAATTTCTTCCCAAATTTCCCAAATTACATCGATCTCTTCTCCTTTTGCCTGATTCTTTAGTCAAGAACCCAATCGATCCAAGCTTGGATCTATTCTTCTTTGAACTAACAACAACAACGAAATCTTCTCAAATATCCATCTCTTTGTGAATCCTGAATTTCTTTCTGCATCTTAATGGTGCGTTTCTCCTCATTTGATTTGGTGGGATGAAAGAGATTAGACTAGTGATTGGGAGGCGAATTTGATTTTGGGTTTACTGAAGAATGTGAGTGGATATAGCCACTTTGGTGAAGTAGATAGGGGTGACCAGGAATGACTTTAGGCACCCATGAATAGGATAGGGGCAGCCAAATGCCGACCATTTTGTTGACTTAGCTCCACACAAAGACTTCGCGGTTGAACGCTTTTCGCCCTCCTTTCAATTCCTCCACCAACAATGACCCATCTTTACTCCTCATATTCATTTCTTCTCTTGAATTTCTATTCATCACTAAAGCAGTCGTGCTTTTCAGACAGAAATAAAGAAACAAAACCAAATAATGAGAAATGATCCGCCTCCAACAGCAGTTGCACATGAGATGAGATTTTTGCGCCGTTTCTTCTTCTTTTGTTCCAAGTGACTCCAAAGTACCTAAATACTCAAAAGCAAAACATAAGATACATAATTTACATGAAAACTCGCAAAGAAAGCATAAATACTAGATATAACATTAGGTGTTTATCACACCTATCAGTGGTGTAGAGTTAGGGTGAAAACAGAGAGATAGAAGACTGAGTAGGTTTATAAACTTAGATTGTAAGTTCGGTGGAGAGATAATTATGAGAAGAGATATATGATAGTAATTGATGTTAGTTGAAAAATAATTAGTTAGAGAGAAAGAAATTGATGGGGTTTGTGTAGAAGTTAATCATGGTGATGAGATGAACTTGAAATACATTAGAGAAGTTGAAAGAGATGCATAGAGAGATTAGATGTAAGTAAAGGAGGAAGCAATGACTAATTTGAGGAAAGGAAATAAAGAAGAGGAAGAAGAAGAAAAGAGAATGGAGTGCTCTTGATGATCTTTGTTTGTGATGATGAATATTGGTGGAGACTTTGTAAACCAATCAAGGTGAGACTTAGAATCATTCTTGTAAGTTTATTATGGTTTGGGTACCTTTTAGTTACATGAATACATCAAAAACAATTAACTTCTAATTGAATGAAAATCATCTTTTATGCATGGTACTTGTTTTACTGCTTAATATGTAGAGATATTTATAGGTATCATAGATTGAGAATTTGGCATAGCTTTATAAACGTTAATTGTAGTTCGTTCTGTGATATTTCCGTGGATATAAAGTTAGTTCATTTTGGGTAAGCAACGAGTGAGATATAGACGACAGAAAAGCCAGCTAGTCGTGATCAATCATGTGTAATATGTCATGAAGTCTTGACAAGTATGAGCGATTGTTGATAGGTTTTAGTAGGAGCTGGTAAATAATCGCACTCAAAACTTGTATATCGTTATCCCTAGATTCCATAAGACCGAGTTTAATCCTTTTGTATTTGTATTGAATATTATAGAGACCTTAGAAGTTGACCACTTAAACTGAGTTTTGGGTAAAACACTTGGTAAAATTTCGAGAAGAGAGGAGAAGATGAAGTGAGTTGGGTGATCAACTCAGTCAGTCAACCTAGTTAGACCAACTCAGCGAGTCAGGCCCAGTTTGACCGAGTTAGTTAGGGTTAGGTCTACATCGGATTAGCGGTCCGGTTTGGCTGCCCGATCCGAGTCAAACCGTGGGTTAGGGTTAGAGCCATATTTCTTATTTTGGGTTTTTGGACCACTTCTTTTCCGAATGAGCTTTCGTTTTCTTCTGCGAAGTTGTAGGGTTTTTCGAGATCTTTCCGATGATATCCAATTTGACCTCATTTGGATAAGTAGATATTGGTTTGTGCCACATATTTCCATTTTATGGAACCATATATATATATATATAGAAATAGAACTGTTAGTTATTTGATTTAGACTATAATTGGAAATTTGTACGAGCCTATTGGCTAAATTATTAGAGTGCTTGTGTGTTTAACAGTTAATCATTGTTAACAACGATCGATTCAAAGGATAAACATGTGGATTGAGGAATACAAGGTAGGCGTGGCTTGTCATCAAAACAGGTGGGAATTTTGTAACTTTTTTGTAATCATTAAGTTACTTTATAGGCGAGCATGATGAGTACTTACTTTCTGTCAGCATGTAGTTGGTGATTGAATGGGTATGTTATGTGATATGCGTTGGGTGGTTCCCCACGAAGATTGTCTGTGATTCCTGATGAGTGCCAAATAGTGCATATTTATACACCTTTTTATTGGCATTTTACTCATCTTTTGTGCTCAAGAATCAGATATTATCCCAGATTCTGTGTTTCTTTGTTTTCAAGAATAAATATTTGTATTAATTAATTTTATGTTTTAGGTAATAAATAAAGCTCGGAGAATCGAGGAGCCAAGGAGCGAAGAATTGAGTCAAGCATCTATGGAGCGGATAGCCAAAGCGCCTAATCAGTTGCAACCCAACAAAGAAGACATGGGCTAGAGCTACCGAGACCCGGATCCAACTCCGCTCGTCCGACGTTGAGATCTCGCCCCACGCATCATACGGTCGCTGCCTCCACGTGCATCGAAGATCGCTGCTCCCCGTGCTACACCGGATCACATCAAAACCGGCTACCTCTCTCGGTAGTTCGGATCGCAGCCGCTCCATCCAACGCTCGCTAGGCTAGTCTCATCATTCCCCGATGCACCCGCTCAACACCACAACACCCTATACCTATACCCCCATCGATGTGCCCATTCTCTCTTTCTTCTTTCTCTTTCTTTTTCTCGCAACCCTCTGCAAAAAAACCATTCCCCCATCACCCGACCACCTATGCAGAGCCGCTCCACCTCCATCTCCTCCACCATCTCCTGACACACAACCACACCACCGCTACCTGCTCTACTTCTCTAGCGCTAGTTTTTTCTTCCTTAGCCTCTATCAACCCTAGAAGCTAATTTAGAAAAAGCTAGAGCTAGTTAGCTCACAACCGACGCATGGAGTTCTCTCGAGCACGATTTGACAAGAGGAGAACGATTTAGTATGGCTGAATTATTATTCATTTAATTTTAATTTTTAATGAATTAGGGTTTGGGAATTTTAGGGTTTCTTTGTGCATGTATAAATATCGATGAAGGATGAGTGTAGAAGACATCACTGGATTACCCGGTCTTGTCAATTAGATTTAATTTTCGCTTTTTCATGTTTTAATTTAGTTGCTAGGGTTTGAGATGAAACCCTAGCTTACAACTTGTGTTCTTCATGCTCTTGTATTGTTCTTGATTGTTTGAATACTTTCTAGATGGAATTAATCTCGGTATGATAGCACTTTGCTCTCCACAAAGTGCATGCCAATGCCATGGATGCGACCGTAGTTTGATTCACTCTGTGTTGTTTATGCTACAACCCAAGTTTAAATTGATTATTATGTTCCTCAGATTATTTGTACTTTGTAATTAGACAAGTAATACTTGGGAGATATACTTTAGTTGCGATTAACTTTTGTCAAATGGAGAAACACCTTAGAGACAGTAAGGCATTGACACTCCTACCCTATCTGTCATGAAGGCAAGAACAACATCTTTAGTTGAAAACATAGTGTAGGTTAAAGGTTGAGTCGAAGACCCTAGTGTCACTATTTATCATTCCTTAGCTTAGTATCATCTTTACAACTCAGTCGCTTCGACACAACCCTCAATTATGTTACACACTTCTTAGAAACTCGGTGGGCACCTTAGATCAATATCGAGCATCCCTCGTCTCCGCGGGGTTCGACTCGTACGTGCCCAGTGCTACAACCAGACACCGTGCACTTGCGGTATTACCGTAGGCCATAAAATATACACTCTCATGGGCCTACCAAGTTTTTGGCGCCGCTGCCGGGGACTTGGCGTGTGCCCTGTGATTCATTGCTTGCTTTACTGAAATTTCATTTTATCCCAGTACATACTCACCGTGCATTGTCATCTTTAACCTGTATTAGTGTAATGTAGTTATTCTCTATTGTTTACATCTTCTTATTTTTGCATCTTTATCTGTAGATATAACTTAGTGTAGTTTGTATTGCATATTGTCACTACCACTGTTCTCTTATATTTGCTCATCTTCATCCACTTCTGCATCTTAGCTTTGTAGTCTAGTTAGTTCATTTGTGTTACACCGTAGTCTAGTTAGTTCATTTGCTCTTGCATCTTAGTGTTACTGTAACTACTATTCCCTAACAGATCCAAAATACTCTCGAGAGCATGTGCCGGTGTTAATTTTCAACTCTCTTTGCTTTAAGTTGCACTTTTATGAGAACTGATTTTCCCTCTAAGCAGTTTTGAGTTGCTACTTTCTTCTGCTTCGGGCTGGCTGACAAAGCCTAGAAGGCCAAGAAAAGCGCGGGGCTTTGAGTCCAAAGCTCACGAGCAAGCTGCCAAACTCGGGTAAGTGACTCCATCACTCCCTGAGAATATGTTAAGCTAGCAAACACCCTTGTGTGAGACTGTGAAACCACCTTGCTAGCCCCCTAAGCCGCAAGTGTTGGGTCATAACTTGGAAAGCCAAGTCAGTTGAGCATAAACTGAGCATGAGCCAAGCTGTGACAACCCATTTGCCCTGTACCCTATGTTTTCAAACCTGTTCCCTGTGCCTTGTATGCATGCTTGAGACCTTGTGTGAGGCATCTGCACCCTGCTGACCCTGTTGACATGATCTATTCAAGTCTTTGAGACCTTGTGTGAGTTATCAAATACCCAAATCTTGCTAGAACTTTTGCTAAAGTCATGTGCATCAGTGCATTAGCTAATTTGTCAAGTCTTGAGCATGTCAGTAAAATACAAGCACTTTGTGTATTTGATGAATAACTTGTAATCTTTGTTGTGAAGTGGGATACCGGGCAAATGTTTTGAAAGTCTTGATACTCGTAACCCAGTGGAGGCAAACAACCCTTGCCGGTCCTCGTAGGGGTTGCAAGGCTTGAATAACAATTGTGTAAGCGCTGTATTGACTTGCTATGCCCAGTGAGCCATCCGCCCCTTGCTTGTGTGCATTTATTTGTGAACATGTGGCCATTTTCATTCTAGGGTTTATGCGTGTAAATGTCTACCTCGTGCAACATAAGGCAAGCTGTGACACTTGAGTGACTCGGAGCACACCTTTGAGCAAACCCGAATCGCAAGTCCTATGCATTGCGACTGCGGTGTCTAACTCGTGCTTGTAAGAATGCAACTCGAGCATACTGTGAATACTAAGGTTAACCAAACCTTGGAGGCCCCAACAAGCCCGAATTGCTCACTCCACCCTGCCAGTGTGAGTTGAGTTGTAGTTAAGCTATAGTCGGGCTTGGAGTGACTAGCCCCCACGACCTTGAGTTAGGGCTTGGATAGTCGACCGTGTGCACACCCCGACAAATTTGTGCAAACCGCTACACTTGAAGTGCACAAGACCAAACTGCAATCAATTGGGTTACTAATTGCCAAGTTAAACCGGTAATTTGGCTGTATAAGTCAAGCCCACTTACTTGGGCTTAGCTCTCTCAACTTTCACCACATAAGCATACTTGGTTGTGCATGCATCTGAGCCACATCATCTAGGCTAGAACCCATCTCATTGGGCTAACACACCCTGGCTCGTGAGTAAACCCAGCCCACACACTCGGGCCATCAACCTAAGTCATGCAAAACAACCGAGCCCACAAAACTCAAAGTGGGTTAATCAACTGGTAACTTGCAATAACTTTCTACCCACATACTAAGCCATCTTCTTTGTTTATAAAAGCTCTAAAAGCAAACCACTTGGGCTTAAACCAAACAGAGCCATTACGTTCCAATGTCGTATTTCCCAACAAACCAAAACCCATTTAAACCAAATTTTCCCACAAAAACCAAACAATCGGCCCACACAAACCAAATTCCCACATAAACCAAATCCCATTTTCATGTTGATGTTTCGTACATTATTTTTTTTTTTTAACCTCAACTTTTAACCCTCAACTTTTTTTAGGACTTGTTAAATTTTCTTTTCTTGATCGGTTGAGTCTTCTTGTACATTTATTGTGCTAATCCGATATGATTTCCGTTGAGAATGTTGGATTTTGCCTTGACGGAATGAAGCTCAACCTTGCTCCCGCCGATATCCAGGTAATCTCTTCCTTTTTATCTTATCGGCATAGTTTCGTGGGTACGTAATTGTTCAAATTTTCTATCATCGTGACACATTGAGGACAATGTTTGATTTAGGTTTGGGGGTGCATTTGCATTTAGAGTTTTTAGTTTTTATTTTGCATTTAGATTTTTTAGTCTTTTAATTTATCTTTTATTTTCAAAAAAAAAAAAAAAAAAAAAAAAACTCTTTTTGTAAAAAACCTCCAACTCTTAGAGATTTTAGAGTCACTACCATGCTTTTAGCTATGTTTACATAGAAAATCTGACCGAAATAACAAAAGTTAGAAGTGCCGGAGAACACAATCGGGTTTCTTAGTTGATTAGAGCGTTAAAGTTGGATTTAACCATGGGAGAGGGCGAATTAGGTCTTGTTTAGATATTCGGTAGTAGAATTGTGATCACCCTAGTGGAGACTACCCAATTTACATCAAGTGAGGCACCAACCTTCATTTTTGGAACTTTTAGAAAATTTGTTAGAGTGTGTGTCACCGTACGTAAATTCGGGTAGGAATGGTGAGCTACCAACTTAGCACCATTTTGGCACTACTTTTGATCTCTTGAGTGCTAGTTTTTGTCAATCATGAGGGTGACGTCTAAAGATGAAAACTCCTTCTAAATACCGATTTGTAGTTAGCATCATTCTCTCTCTCAATCGGCAAGACCCATAGAAACACATCATAATCGACAACAGGAAGAGAATCGAATATTGAAAGAAAAATTGATATAGTCCAAGGTTTATGTGCAACAAAAAAAAAGAAAATAGGATGAGAATTAATAAAATTTATAAAATCAAGACAATACAAGTTGTGGAAAAATTGAGTGATAAGTCCTTTGTCCATGGAGTTAGTTGTTTCAATTTGTATTTTCACTTATTGTAAAAAAAAAAAAAAAAAAAAAAAAAAAAAAAATCAAAAAAAAAATTAAAAATCAAAAAAATATTGTAGTTTATTTTTGCTACCACCATGGTAAAGAAGAATTCAAAAAGAAAAATCCAACCAACAAGGAATTTGAGTAGAAAAATTAAAATTTGTCAAGTTTTTGTAAAGTTTAGAAGTTCGTCATCAACAATTGAAGACCGAAGACCGAAGATTGAAGACGTTTCTATGGTTTCTTATGAGAGAGTGATATTAATTGCCGATCGGGTGAGAAGTCAGTGAGTACTCCCACCCTTACTAATGGTTGATTTTCCTTCTTAGAGATCATTAGAAAAAGATTCTTTTTGTCCACACTTTTGTGGAGTCTCCGATTTTATTTGGAAGGTTATCCTTCTTACCTACAACGTGTGCAGATTTCTCTCTTTACTCCGCTCGCACACATGAGAGACTAAAAAAGCGATCTTTTTGAGTGCAATTATCATAAAACCCTAATGGTGAGGCGGAAGTCGAGGCTTATGATCACAATCGAATCCGAGTTCTTTCATATGGTATGGTTACTTCTCGCTCAAAGACTTAAGGATGAGAATGCGTTCTTCGATAGTTCTAACTTCACATTACTAGCATGCGAAACTCTATGTCCTCATAGCTCCTTGGATGCTTGAGACTCTTTTACACTACTGAAGTTGGAGAAGGTTTTGTGGGTACACCTCTTGTAAACCCTCACGAGACTACAACTCGTCCACTAGGGACACCTAGGGTTTAAAGGCTTAGTGCATACGCTAAATGCATTCGAGAGACCAGCGACAAGTGGTATAGTTAGGATTTCTTCATTTCTGTTTCACTTGAGGACAAGTAAAATTCAGGTTTGGGGGTATTTGATGAGTGCCAAATAGTGCATATTTATACACCTTTTATTGGCATTTTACTCATCTTTTGTGCTCAAGAATCGGATATTATCCCAGATTCTACATGTTTTCTTTGTTTTCAAGAATAAATATTTGTATTAATTAATTTTATGTTTTTAGGTAATAAATAAAGCTCGGAGAATCGAGGAGCCAAGGAGCGAAGAATTGGAGTCAAGCATCTATGGAGCAGATAGCCAAAGCCCGCGGCGCAAATCAAGCTTGCAACTCAACAAAGAAGACATGGGCTAGAGCTACCCGAGACCGGATCCGAACCCGCTCGTCCCGAGCCGGTGAGATCTCGCCCACGCATCATACGGCCGCTGCCTCCACGTGCATCGAAGATCGCTGCTCCCGTGCTACACCGGATCACATCAAAACCGCTACCTCTCTCGCCCCGTTCGGATCGCACCGCTCCATCCAACGCTCGCTAGGCTAGTCTCATCATTCCCCCGATGCACCCGCTCAACACCACAACACCCTATACCTATACCCCCATCGACAGGCCCATTCTCTCTTCTTCTTTCTCTTTCTTTTTCTCTGCAACCTCTGCAAAAAACCATTCCCCATCACCCGACCACCGCAGCCGGCCGCTCCACCTCCATCTCCTCCACCATCTCCCGACACACAACCACACCACCATCACTGCTCTACCTCTCTAGCAGCTAGTTTTTTCTTCCTTAGCCTCTATCAACCCTAGAAAGCTAATTTAGAAAAAGCTAGAGCTAGGGTTAGCCACAACCGACGCATGGAGTTCTCTCGAGCACGGATTTGACAAGAGGAGAACGATTGGAGTATGGGCTGAATTATTATTCATTTAATTCCTATTTTTAATGAATTAGGGTTTGGGAATTTTAGGGTTTGCTGTGTATGTATAAATATCAGTGAAGGATGAGTGTAGAAGACACGCCTGGATTAGCCAGTGCTGTCAATTAGATTTAATTTCTGTTTTTCATGTTTTAATTTAGTTGCTAGGGTTTGAGATGAAACCCTAGCTTACAACTGTGTTCTTCATGCTCTTGTATTGTTCTTGATTGTTTGAATACTTTCTAGATGGAATTAATCAGGTATGATAGCACTTTGCTCTCACGCGGTGCATGCCAATGCCATGGATGCACTGTAGTTTGATTCACTACGTGTTGTTTATGCTACAACCCAAGTTTAAATTGATTATTATGTTCCTCGGGATTATTTGTCTTTGTAATTAGACAAGTAATACTTGGGAGATATACTTTAGTTGCGATTAACTCGTCAAATGGAGAAACACCTTAGAGACAGGGCAGAATTGACACTCCTACCCTATCTGTCATGAAGGCAAGAACAACATCTTTAGTTGAAAACATAGTGTAGGTTAAAGGTTGAGTCGAAGACCCTAGTGTCACTATTTATCATTCCTTAGCTTAGTATCATCTTTACAACTCAGTCGCTTCGACACAACCCTCATTTATGTTACACACTTCTTAGAAACTCAAAGTGAGCAGCCTTAGATCAATATCAGAGCATCCCTCGTCTCTGTGGTTCGACTCGTACGTGCCCAGTGCTACAACCAGACACCGTGCACTTGCGGTATTACCGTAGGCCATAAAATATACACTCTCATGGGCCTACCAATTCCCCATAGCTCTTTGCTAAATTTAGTAGAGCAATGCTACGTTGTTTGAATATTACTTAGTAGCCCGGCTTTACCCAGGATATATAGTATTACATTTTATTGTCTTAAGATAGTAGTCCGTCTTTACCCTGGTTGATTATTACCTAGTAGTCCGGCTTTACCGGTTGATTATTATATATACTACAATTTATTTGGGAAGTCACTCTGTGCATATCATACTTGATTGTTTGAGTCTTAGTAGTATGATGGAGTTCACTGCATGACCTTGACTTAGGAATAAATTCTAGGTTCATGACTGGATATGGTCATTATTTGGAGACTTCGGCCTACGAATAATGATCGGGCCTTTTCGTGAACCTGCTGTGCGGGGTCAGATCATAGTAATCAAAGCCTTATTATATTCTAGACTTAGATGGTGGCATTGGGTTTATGAGGTGTACTCATTCCACGATAATATCTTACGGTACCTGGATTCATGCTATCATTTGAGACTGGAGTTATTACTAGCATCTTCTTCTTCATTCAGTGAGACGAGGTTAGGATAACATATGTTTAGGTTGTGTAACTCTATTCTCGTAGATCCATCCTAAGGTGGTGGATCTTTCATGGATATTGCCACGATGGACGTAATATCTGGGGAAAAGAGTTGAAGCAATCTTCTGCTTCGTGTTGTGTGTAAAAGGTGTTATCTGTTTTCTTTTATTATTCTGTTTTAATTTCATTATCTTTTAGAACTGAGAAGCATGTTAGTGATTACTTCTAGGTTATATTTTTCCATTGGGAACCCCTTTGGGATGATATGCTCACTCGTTCCCACTTCAGTTTCAGTAATCAGAAGAAATGGTGCGCGTGAAGATATCCGTTATCGTACCTTAAAGCTTTTTGCGATATTAGAGATATTATGAATCTCTCATATATCTTTATTCGTTATTTATTATGTAAAAAAACACATTAATATATTCATATCCTAAGAGAGTTCTTCTTTTATACAATATCGAAATGTATGGGTCTTTTTTGGAATTAGCTTATGTAATCGAGTTTCTTAAGATCGGTAATAAATGGTTGATGCTTCAATTAGGTTGTAATCCTATCGCCTAAGCATTTGATTAGGTTGGGGCGTCACAGTTTGATACTAGTCGTTTCTCTTACTTAGAGTCTGATGCATGGTCACTTATCTTCAAGACTCTGGTATTTTGCATTGGTACCATAGAAGACGATTTCTTGGGTGTAATTAATGACAAAGAGCCGATGTTGGATAGAGCCACTAGTAAGAATAGTAATGCAACATAACATTGCTTGTCCTTATTAGTTTCATATCTCAGCCACACTTTTAACTTGTAATTGTCCCAACAGTGCATGAACCATTTCTTGACTAGCCGCAAAGTTGAGTTTGTTCCAAGAAAAGAAGGCGAGAATATCACCCCGTGCAAATATTAGGGTTGCACCGCTTTACTTTCCTTTGTTAAATAGAGGTTAGAATCACGTGAACAAGATTGTACTTACAATATTGTCGATCGCTTTATGGTTTTTGAGAAAATTACGTGGTGTTGGCATCATCTAGTAATTGTATATGATGAATTCTCAAATATTTCATTCTAAACTTCTTAAATTATGAATTATACCCTTTAAATTAATTAAAGGTACTGAAAAAGATCAAGACATCAAATATATAAGAACAACAACATTGCATAAAGGTCAGACTTGAAAAAACCGATTGAAAAATACTTCAAAAAGATCATATGTCAATTTCAATGCCAATAAACCACAAAAGGAAAAATCACTGAATGAATTGTATATTAAGAAACAAAATTTACTCCAATCAATAAACCAGTATATAACATATGTACTGAAAAAAACTTGAGAGATAATAGAGATTACATAGATCCTGCTACAAAAATGGTATAAAGCAAAGGGGTACAATATTCCTCGTAAGACAATCTGCAACAACATATTATTACTTTTCCAATTTAAGTAGGAGCATATGGCAAGATCAGCACCAACTCCAACCTGTTCAACCGCCATTCTTGACATCGATATCCAGGGTGCTTCTGAGCAGTTCAAAGCCATCTTCCTTACTAGGCTCTGGCATCTTAAAACCGTCTTGCACCTTAATAATACTAATGCTCTTTTGGCTTCCAACAAGCTCCTTAACCTTATCTTCTTCCAAATCCCAAGCTCGACCAACAAAATCAGTAGTAAATCCAGTGAATATAGCAGTAGCACCGGTTGAGGCCAATTATTTGAATCCATTGACACCGACCTTTTGAGGTATCACCCATCACCGAATAACAAGTTTAGTGTCTTCTTTTTGATCTCTTGGACTGCAATCACATTCTCCTTCTCGGTTTCATAAAGGATTAATATCATTGATCAGCTTCTTAGAAGAACACAAGCAACCTTGCGTAATCAAAATAGCTAGGCATATTGCTCAACCATTCTTCCGAAGAGCAAAATTCGTAATCACAAGTACATATTGGCTACACTCATATTTTCAGTGGATTTTAAGTATAATAACAAGGATTTAATTCGAAAAGGCAGCTAATTCCATCTAAAACTTATGCATAATGCTAATAAAGAAATTTTTCCTGTCACAACTGTCAGTACATATTGGCCAAACTCATAATTTCAGTGGATTTTAATCATCAGAACATGGATTGCATTTGAAAAGATAACTAATTCCATCTTATTGCCAGTGGATTTTAAGCATCATTGTATTCGCTTGAAAAAATAACCAGTGCATATTTGTTGTACTGAAAAATTACTAGTGTATATATGTATCAAACTAGGAGTTCTCCAAGCTAGTAGACAACCCATCCCCAACCTCGCCATTCTGCTTCTGCTCCATAATTCTTCTCAATAAAATCTCTTTCCAATCCCCAACATTTCCAAAGTTTCAATATCAATAGTGGTTTTATTATTTAAGAACCAATGACAGTGCTATCTTCTTATCACTAGAATACTATATCAAATAACAAAGCTTAACGTACACAATCCTGCATAATCATGCTCAGTACATCAAATATGCACTCAATTTATATGGTGACCACTTGCTCAATAAACTTAAACTGTAATGAATAATTATATAAAGTTTAAGAATTCTGAAAAAATAACCAGCTGTGCATATTTGTTGTACTGAAAAATTACTAGTGTATATATGTATTGATTCCCATGTATCAAACTAACAAAGCTTAACGTACACAATCCTGCATAATCATGCTCAGTACATCAAATATGCACTCAATTTATATGGTGATCACTTGCTCAATAAACTTAAACTGTAATGAATAATTATATAAAGTTTAAAATTTTTTTGTTCAATTAGCAAGTCACAAGAGATTCTCACCTCTTCAGAGATTATTTTGGACTTCAAGCTTGCCTTTCCTCTGGAGTACTACTTTTATGTACTGCGATTTCTCTGGAGTGCTTTTATGCGCTTGCCTTCACCCACTTGCTCAATACATAGTTTATGCACTACGATTTTCTCTGGAGTGCTGCTTTTATGTACTGATTGTTCAGCAGTGCAACTTATATATACTGTCATTTTTCTAGATACAAATGTCTATATATTATATATACAAACAAATAATGTTATCTTCAGTACCCCATATATGTACTGCTGATTTGTAACCTAAAAGTCAATTGCATGTCAAAATAAGTAGTGAATATATGAATATAACAAAATCAAAACAACTTTCTAATACGCCATATATGTACTCCTGAATCATAAGAAATAAGTGATGAATTTGTGGATAAAACAAAATCAAAGCATCTTTTTTCGGTATGTCATATACGTACTGTTGGATCAAACAATCTCAAGCAATAAAAAAACATTATTATAACAAAAACTAAACAAAAACAGTCAGCAAATTTGTATAAATAACATATATCTTTTCCAATATAACATATATGCACTATGTGATCAGATTCTCAAAAATAAACTAGGTTTTTGGTCGAAGATCGCATATACGTGATTGTTAATTCATACAAAAACCAACTGAAACAAACCTAAAACCAACAAAAACAGAACTAATATAAACGGATCTAGTAACAAAAGGAGCAAAAACTTTATTATCCATTTAAATCTGAACAATTTCATAAAAATGAAGTAAACAATCAACAAATCAAACATGGAGATCGAAAATATAATAAAACATCCACGAACGATTAGATCCTAAAAGTCATAAATTAAACATTACTAGAAGAAAATACCTACACTAAATATAAGATCTGCAACAACATATTGAGATGAATTGAAAAATCAACCTAAGAATCAAATATAAACCACATACCTTAACTGATTCTTTGTTGATTATCTTGATTTGTAGGTAGCAACAACTTCATATACGTATCTCAATTGAATTTCTTCATTACAGTGAAAATAAAGATCTAAATAGCTACAGAAAAATTAAGACAACATTAAAACTAACTAAATCTCGGTTTATCAAACAAAATCGAAATAAATCTCGCGCTCGGCGATGAAACCCCAAGAAAAAAAATCTCTTCTAGTAGCTCTCCCGATTTGGATCTGAGAAATTGAAATGAAAACAAAAATGTGAAATGAAATTTAGTTACCCTACTTTTATATACATAAGGGTGTTTTGGGGATTTTAAAAATACGCATAATAGTTCCTACACGTGTGCAGGACCTGGGCTTAAAAAATGGGTCCATTTTTCTCTTTTCTTTTTATTATGGACCTCGATTACTAGGGCTTTTGTGGTGGACCTGCCACTATCTAATACCACTATAATAGTACCATAGGTAATTCCTACTTACGAAAAATGTTGATGCCGCTAAAATGTGTCATTTGTGGATAAAGACATGGAAACCATGCCGACACTACCCCAAATTCTCTCAGAATTCAAACTCGTGATATGCACGACATAGCCAATGCAGATGCCTCCATCCCCGAATCTCTTTGCCGTATCTTCTTGATCAATTTTAACGCCCAAGAATTCATTAAATATGACTAACAAGTCGTAGCTTCAAAGTTCCGATTCCCGACCAATACCCCTCACCAAGTGCTTATTGACATCTTTTTAGTCAGTCCGTAAAAAGTCATTTGTATATAAGAATGAGCAGAATTTTCCAATCAAAGAAGTCCACTTTCCCGAAGTTTCCTTCTCCCCAAGCTTGGCGTAGTTAGAGTAAATATGGTGGGGTGGGAAAAGGACAAGTTTGTCCATTCCCACCCCACAATAAACAAGGTAAAAGGTCAAATTGGATGGGCAAAGGGTCAAATCGCATATATGCCCATTGTGTGTGAAGTTGATCGATCGACTTAACTTAAAAAGTGGGGGTTTACCATAACTTGTTGTCTAAGTCTATATGGAGACTCCTGGCCAAAGTCAGCGATGATCGCCTCTTGTTGGCACGATCGGTTTATTCGGAAATGATAACGACTAGTTCATTCAATGGGTATAATTTCATTCTTTATAAATTCAACCGTTGAACTCTAAAATCACACTTTCTACACCCAAAATTTCTATAATTTCACTTTCAATCTCAAGCTCTCAGTCTCTAAATCAAAAGAAAAAAAGTTCCAAATTTTTGGCAAGTTTATCACAAACACAAAATACTTCAATGAAATGCCGCATTAACCAAAATTTCGGGCCTAAAGTACAACTGGATGAAGATAAAGACATTTGCAGAGGTCATTCAATTCTTTTTGCATTCAAGCTCGCTTCTTCCATATCAATCAACATGGATAAAGAACTTGATAACAATCGCAGTGGTGTTTGGTTAAAAGGAAAAAGAAAAAGAACTCGTTGATGATGATGTTGATATCCTTACTACGAGGAACATCCTTATGTCAATTATTACTTTTCATTTGATCATCGAGATATTGAACAAGAAGAGATGATTTCGCTAATGTTGTTTTATGATTTTCTTAAACAATTTGAAGAAGCAAAGATTAAACTTGACGATGCATTGAAAAGTCAATATATGCCAAGAAGTGAGTTGGAAAAGGTTTCATCAGACCTTGTTCTCATGAAATCGCATATCAATGATCTACTCAATGATGAGATCTTTCTTGAAGAGATCGTGGATGTTGTTGATGATAAACTCAAAGGTCTCAAAACCAATGATGTTTCTGCTAGTTAACTCTTGTAGGAATTTTATTCTTATCGTTTAAGGAGGAATATTAGCTTTTGGAGTAGTTTCTTGTTACCATTACATTAGCCATTCCAAATATTTTCATCTTGCATGTTTAAAGTTTATTTAACTAAATTTTATTTTGGAAGATGACTTGCAATACCTAATCTTCATGGATTATATATATGTATTGCTTATTTTGTGAGATTTGTTCTTTGCTATCATAATCCGGTGATTAGAACATATATCTCATATTTTCTTATAGGTTAAGCTCTTAACTCTTGCAAAAGAGGAGTAAACTATTTTGAGAATGGCAGTTTTGATCTCTCCACGATTACACTTTTGTGAATAAACTGCTACAGGATTCCGTAAGATGTTCTCTAGGGATCGACTTACTTCCTTGATTAAGTCACCGCCAGCGAATAAGTGGTGAACTTTAATCTCTACTACATGGCTAGAGAAGTTATAATTCTTATGTTGAGTGATATCACAATAATTGTCTCTTGTTCGTAACTGGCGTAGAGAATAGTTTTTGTCGTTTTTCTCACGAAAAATCTTGTATCTTAGTGCCTCTAACATTAAGATCGCTATTTTTAACTTCTTTGTTTGTAACTAGCAAGAAGAGAGAAAAATATTGGGATACTAATTTACTTTGTTCGTAACTGGCGAGTAAATTTGTATATATAAGGAAAATCATTCTCTTATGATTAGAGTTAAGGTCGCTCATGTTGTTCTTTCGGGAATGACTTCAAATGGGGGAGAGTTCTTTTGAACTTGTGCTTAATGGTAATATTTTTGTGGGAGAGCGTGGATATGGAATTGTAGGAGATTCGTGTACCTTTATATTTCCTTGATGCGAATCAAGTTTACTTAGTGAAATAGTCTAAACTAAATGTTGGTATGTGTTCTCTAGTCTTGAATACTCTTTTGATTAATTCATTTTGATCCCAAATTTTCGCCTTTGCCAATTTTGTTGACAAAAGGCGGAGAGTTATTAAGTAGTATCTTACTACATTACATATTGCTTTTCAGAGCATCATGTAAAGGGGGGTGGATTATTATCTATAGGTTTTACCTATTTTTCCAAAGGAGTAAGTATTGACTTAAGGGGAGAACATATCACCGTAGTATTGCTTCTAAGTTGTAGTGCAAATGAACTTCAAGGAAGGTAACAATACTATGTTTATGTATAACAACCGATGAGTGGAGTGTGATCACCACACTCTAGCAAAACTCTTTTTGAGTATTCTCGTAAGTTGTTATTGCTACGGATATTCAACAACAAAGGTGTTGAACGAACACATGCAGAACCATAAAAGAACTTGAAGTATGAAGAATTCAAGACGTTTGTTGAAGAACCAAATAAATCAAGCATAGTTGATTGAGTTGAAAAGTTTATTTATTTGAATCCATATGTATTGAATAGTTTTGTCAATAAAATTGACAAAGGGGAGATTGTTAGAGCGTTGCTTGGTTGAACCCCACAAGTTTTGCTATCTCAAGCTTGTTGTCAATATTAGATGATCAAAACTATATCTTGAATTCTAGTCTACTAAGTCATGTCTCGGACTAGGTTAGAATTTGGTAGTTGAGTATCAGATATCACCTTTGATGACTAAAGATCGACGAAGATATTTGGAAAACTTCTATATCAGGTATGTGAAGACTAAACCATTCTATTTT